>JAHKKF010515705.1:0-28959 GCA_019740295.1 Labeo calbasu
GTTATCTGAACCAGTACATTGAAAGAACCAGTTCGCAAAAAAGATTCAGACTTCCTCATTTGCCTGAAACTATGGATTATAGATAATAATGTTGTAATTAATGTTTAGTTTCTTGCACAGACTGATCATTTCTCTTCATAAGATCTCAATAGAGAGTCAGGAGCCACAGTTATTAATTCTGCGTTGCTTTTTTGACTCTCAAAGTAATGGTAGCCATTGACTTGCATTTATGAATCACCAAAATACCATGGTAAAGTGGCTAAAATATCTTCTTTACTGTTCCAACATTAAATTTTCAGTCTTAGGAGTCTTTAAGGCTTTATCCACTCCCAACTCTAACCAGAACATTAATCAGCAAACAAAGAGACAGTATGGTAGAGCAAACCTTAAATATTGCGACATTTGGTCATGTGGCATGTAAGAGGTAGGAAGGTTTGATCTTAGATGATGTTTGGAATATTCACCATTAAAATGTTCTACCCGTCGGCACCAATAGCCTCACTTCAGGTGTCCCGAATTCGAACCCTGGCTTGTGCACCTTTTCTTATCCTGTTCCCATCTCACTCCCACTCACTTCCTGTCAGATCTCCACTGTCCTACCAAGAAAAATGTAAAAATGCCAAAAAAGGATACATAAAAATGTTCTACCCATCAAAAATGACAAATTTTAGCAGAAATCACCAATTACAATCTGATTGGCTGATTTCTTGTGACTTCTAGAAGGTGCGGTTCACCAGTCTGTTAAAAACAAAGGCGTGTTTACAAAATGGAGGGTTGCTAAAATTAGCTCATGTACGGAATTAATTACTGAATTTTTCAAAACTGACTAGAAATAAATAAAGCAAAAAGTTGCCTGGGCTGCTCATTGGCAAGTAAAGTGAACATCCACAAGCAGAACAACATGTTCTGCTTCATTTCATGAGCTGCACGTGAGAAAAAGTAAAAAGTGTGATTGCTTTATATCTCTCAGAAACTATTTTTTCCTCTAAAATTGGCAGAAATTAAGATGCAAGTGCACCAGACTTGATGCTGTATATCAAAAATCTGGCAAAAAACTTTTTTGCAAGTATATAAAGTAAATTAAGTGGAAAACAGTTATTTCTGTCAGATTTGTGGTTCTTTTTTGAAAGGTCTGATAAATGATTCACCAGTGTGATTCACCAGACTTGACCTTGAAAAACCTCCCATAAAAACTCGCCCGGTTTGAGCTTTTTGGTGATGCTTTTCACTGTGACCCCAAAGAGCCGTGTGCCATCACCCTCCAGGTGGATCCCCTCCGCGCTGAGGTCAGCCCATCTGGCTGCGCGTGTAATTGGTTCAGGTTTATTGCGATTTGACTTTATTAAGACAAGCGTGGAATGCGCAGCCCTGATGTCAGTAACTAGAGAATGAGAGGGAGGGAGAGAGAATAATCAAGAAGTGGATGAGAGGACAGAATGCCCTGTAGATGAACTTCATAAAGGTCTTCTCAGTTCTTCACCCCGTCTGATCAAAAATAAAAGGATGCAAAACACAGAAGTTGTGCGTATGAGCCAGATCCACAGGATTATGGAAGACTGTGTCTGCGTGTCTAAAGACAGTAGCCTGTTTTGACTAAATGAGTGAAGTTATGAGGTGACAGACGTCTCCCCGCACCCTCAGAAACACACTCGCACTTCACTTAATCAACGCCTCCGCACAATAATCAATAAAACAAACTCTAGAGCACACAACGCCTCAGTTTTATAAACTCTGGGCGTTTGTGTGAGCGTAATGACTGCTCCGAGTGATGGAAGAGCTGTTAAACTGTGAAGTGCAGAACCGTCTTGGGCTCTGGGTGGGCTGTTCGGTCTGGAGGAGGAGGAAAAAAATATCTGATGAGTCCAACATGTATCATTAGCTCAAATAGGACGTGCAATGGTAAATATTACCTCACTGTTACCATAAGAAAATAGACAAATTTTGTTTAAAATAAATAGACCAAAGTATAACGTTTCAGTTATACTTTTTTCTACTTAAAAAAAAAAAACGTAAGACAGTTTGGCAGGAAAAATGGAGTTTGGCACAAAAATTAATAAGGCCGACGCATCTCTTACAGTTTCTTAATAATAAGAAGCTAAAAGACAAATAATATGTACATTTTCAATGCATTTTCAAAGTCAAATATATATATATATATATATATACACACTGTATATATATATATATATATATAGCAGCAGATAATATTTAGTAGATAATATACAGCAGCAGATAATATACGTGACCTCCTGATGTGCCTAGAAAGGTATTTTAATACAAATTTTGAAATAAAATAATAAATACATATAATGCATTTCCAATGTAAAATATAATATATATCAGCAGATAATATATAGTAGTTAATATATAGCAGCAGATAATATACGTGACATCCTGATGTGCCTATAAAAGTATTTTAATTCTAAATAGTGTAAAAAATGTAGTTTTCATTCATTTTTATTAGCTTATTTTGCATATATTTTGATCATTAGCTGCTTTCTATTAATCGGTATTGGCACTGACCACTTATAAAACCCATATTGGTTGACCACTAATTGTAATAAAAAAGTATGAAAACTCCTCTTTTATTATTATAGTATATTTGTATGTATTGTACACAATAAGGGCATTAAAAAGAATATTAAGAAAGATAATAGAGTCACTCATTGTGAATGATTAAAAAAAATTCTCACAGCGCTTTTGGTCTGTGAGATTTTAAGTAATTAATACTTTTATTCAGCAGGGATGCATTAAGGTATCTGAAAATTACATTAAAGACATTTATGATGTTACAAAAGAATTCTATTTCAAATAAAAGTTGTTCATTTGAACGTTTGATTCATCAAAGAATCATTGTGAATAAAATATTAAGCACTGGTAATAATAAGAAATGTTTCTTAAGCAGTAATAGTAAAGAAGTAATAATTGCGGAATTGAATATTCAACTTTGCCATCACAGGAATTAATTACATTTTAATATAGAAAAAAATAGAACATGGTTATTTTAAATTTAAATAATAATATTTCACAGTATTACCATTTTGACTGGATTTTGGATCAAATAAATCCAGCCTTGGTAAGCAGAAGAATGTATAGGAGTGAAAAAATACTAGTAAATTAGCCAAAAGAGAAGCAAAGTAATTGCATTTGCAAGATTTCTCATGTGCCCTTGTGTGAAACGAGGTCTTGGTATTGTGCTCAGACTCTCGTTTATAACGTCTAAAACCTCTTTTCTGGCTGTCTGCACGAGGCACTAACAATCCACCTGTTGGAGAGTAAAACGATACTCTCCAGAAGCTGCGACTGTGAGTTTTAGAGAACACCCTCGCTCGCTTACGGCCAGATGGTCTGAGGGCCGGTGAGCAGTTATATTATTTCTCATTACAGCTCAGAGCTCACAGATGAATGATGCTTGGACGTGGTTCGAAAATGTTGAGTATCATTCATTTAAATGATATCCTCAATCCTTCACTGGACCATCTCATCGTCCTCCACCCAGATTTGAATTGACATTGACCATAAACAAGTGAAATGAAGTGGAGAAGCTTACGTTACCACAGCTAATATTATGGAAGTATATCAAGGTCAATCACATTTAAAGAGTGACGCTCAACTAAACAAAACTAAATCACCTATAAAACATTAGATTTATGTTGGCAGTGATTACCGAAAAATACATCCTGTTCATGTCTTCTTCTCTCAGAATGCATTGCGAGCGACTCTTCACCATACTAAACACAGTGTGCGTTAAACACAAAGCTTCAGTGAAACCAAAAATTGCTCGCATAATGTTCTCTCCAGGTGCTTAAGCTAAACTTCCCAGCTCTATACCTTGTGTGACATTTGGACATATGAAAAATGACGAATCAATAGCAGCCTTGAATAAGCACCTCTATTTATTGAAGCAGAAGGCACAATAGCGGTGTTGTTGAAAAGCAGCTCAAAACTTGACCACACGGGCCCCAAATGAATGAGGACCTATTCACAATGTGTTTGTCCTGGCCTGAGCCTCCATTTGACCCATCCATCAAGCCAGCTTTAGATTGTCACACAGCTCTATCCTCTTTAAAATTAAACATATGGAGACTCTCACAAATATATCAACGCAAATGGAGTTGGTAGGGGTTGTGAGTTGTTTAAAGCGCATTATGAGTTGGTTTTAGAAAACACACTTGCATTTGAAACAAACCGAATGCTATAATATGCTTGACCTTGACCAGAAGGAAAGCCAGGATAAAGTCTAGGCCACATTGTAAGCCAAGAACAGTCTTGGCTGAGAACAGTCCAACCAACTGTATATGATAGAAATTTCCAGCAATCACGAACCTGTCTTTCCACATTGAAAATAAAAACAAAACAAATTCTGTGTGACGCAAAAAAAAAAAAATTCACCTTCAGGCCATCCAAGATGTATATGAGTTTGATTCTTCATCAGAACAAATTTGGAGAAATTTAGCATTGCATCACTTGCTCACCAACTGATCCTCTGCAGTGAATGGGTGCCGTCAGAATGAGAGTCCAAACAGCTGATAAAAACATCACAATAACTCACAAGTAATCCACACCACTCCAGTCCATCAATTAACATCTTCACAGTTTCTATAAGAGCTGGTTGTTATATTCCATTTGCATTATTAGATTTTTACATTTGCTCACCAATGGATCCTCTGCAGTGAATGGGTGCCGTCAGAATGAGAGTCCAAACAGCTGATAAAAACATCACAGTAATCCACAAGTAATCCACACCACTCCAGTTTGTCAATTAACATCTTGTGAAGTGAAATGATGTGTGTTTGTGAAAAAAACAAATCCATCATTAAGATGTTTTTAACATCAAACCATTGCTAAAATGCGAGTCCTCTATACATAATATTGCTTTACACAGTGAAAAAGTTGTCTTGTCTGAATCAGGAGAGAAATATGCACAGATCAAGGACCTTTTACAAGTCAAAACAGTCCAAAACTGTTCTTAAAAAATATGTGGGTTGATTTTGAAGACAACATGGCATGGACTTTTTTACTGGAGGTGTTATTATGGGTTATGGACTCGTATTCTGGCCAGAAGAGACATCTTACAGTTAAAAACATCTTTATGATGCATTTGTTTATTACAAATAAGGTGCATTTCACTTCACAAGATGTTAATTGATGGACTGAAGTGGTGTGGATTACTTGTGGATTACTGTGATGTTTTTATCAGCTGTTTGGACTCTCATTCTGATGGAACCCATTCATTGCAGATGATCCATTGGTCAGAAAATGCAAAAATCCAATAATGCAAATGGAATATAGCAACCAGCTCTTCTAGAAACTGTGAAGATGTTAACTGATGGACTGAAGTGGTGTGGATTACTTGTGGATTATTGTGATGTTTCTATCAGCTGTTTAGACTCTCATTCTGATGGCACCCATTCGCTACAGAGGACCCATCGGTGAACAAATGTAAAAATCCAATAATGCTAATGGAATATAGCAACCAGCTCTTCTAGAAAATGTAAGAGACCATATGAATTTTCAGAACTTTCTGTCCTGCAAAAATTTAAACATGCACAATTATTTCAATCAGCTTTTTCCCCACAGTTAATGCTGATGATTTTGACTGTTCGTGCTTTATTTCATTGCGTAATTTACACTTGAGATTTTCTGTCACAGTCAAGCAAGACCACCAAGAGGCACCTCTGTGAAAGTCGCTCTCCCCCTTCCATTCAGAGCACCGCAAGATCCTTCCTAAGCTCAAGGAAAACCCAAACAAGCAGAATCAGGAACAGCTGATGAAATCATGGGAGCTGCTGTTAAATGCAAGTCCCACTAAATGTGAAAGAGTCATATGCCTTCTTGCAAATATTGCCATGTACAGTCCATAAACCAAATCTTTATTGGCGAACCCATTTCCCACTGATTTGACCCTTGCAAGATGCAGCTGAATAAAACAAGCATTAAATAGCATTATAAGTCAATCATGAACCTGACTAAAGATGATAAATACCTAAATTGAAACCTTGCACTAAAAACATCAGCAACTGTTTGCAAGATGTTCCTTTAGAGAACAACTGATGCAACACATGCAATAGCTCATAATAAAACGCCTAGGAGTTACGAATGACAGAAGAGAACCGGTAAACCTTACCATGCAGTTGCATAAATCTGGAAGCTGTGTTTTCCTGCCCAAACAGCAGACAATTTATGCATCCTTGAGAAGAAGCCAAGTCATTTTAGCAGACTTATCCAATAGAGCAATAAAACTCGACTATTCAGGTCCTACGCAACCTTAATTTATTCCTGTCAGAAGGTTTAATTGTACATTTCTTTTGCAAAGACACATAAAACTTCTTATCTTCTGAGTTACAGGAATCTTACGGCCAAGCTAACGGCCCATTAATCAAATTGCAGGAAGATACTACAATGTGGAGTGCTACCATCTTGCTGTCATTTGTGTTTTCCTACAGTGATGCATTGCTGTAGTCATGCATCATGAGTTGTAGTTAGTGTTACAAGGTGAACGGTCAACACAATTGATTACCCTTAAGTAATTTTACCTAATGACGACTTGCTAGATTTCTGAAGTAGATAATTTTGAGTTATGAAATAAAATCGCCTGACCTTACTGATGACTTCATTAGATCCTGGACTGCAGCTTCATTTGGGTTTAACGTTGTCCTGCGATGTTTGGAACGGGGCCTAACAACCCATCAAAGGAAATGATGAAATTACAAAATAAACTTAGGAAAACTGAGACTTCTTCTAATGGGAGCTAATAAGCTAAGACTCCACGCTGTTGGGAAAAACACTAGAGCTATGCAATTTAATTAAAAAAGTGTTTATCTGCCGTGACTTTTGCCGTTTTTGTTGGATTCGTAGCGTATTGCAGTTAATGATTTTGGACGTGTACGTTTTCGTCAAGAGTGGAATAACTCCCGGTTTACAGCGATGTTATCGTTACTGAAACATGCCGTTTTACATCCTCTGAAATCAAGAAATTCTAAAACGCAATAATTATAAATCAGTGCAGAGATCTTGGTTCACCCTTGACCTTTGAAGCAAGATGACTGCGGTTACAAAAAAGCTTTTTGTGCGTTCATAATTGGCTGTTTTAAACTAGTGTGCTGGCTGTTTAATTTGGGACTCTGTCCAGGGTTGCTCAGGCAGGAATGAAGATTGACACGTCGGGATTAAAACCAACATCAAATTAAATCTAAACACAGAGAAAGCTCAGAGAGGTAGCCGAGGGTAATTAGACGGTGAACGGCAGGAGGTTCTTATCCAAAATTGCCATGTGATTTTTACAGAGTCTAACAAAATAAAGACATGTAATAGAGCAATACTAATTTGAAGACCCCAGCTCCTCTGCTTATAATGAAGGGGTAAAAAAAATGCAGTCTGGAGCGATTTGGATTGGTCTTAAGTACAGTTTACAATTAAAATTAATGCAATCAGTGCTTGCATAAGTCTACCACAAATATGTTTTAGTAAATACAGAAGGCTTCCTGCTATCTGAATTCATTTTTTTCAGAAATGAGAAAAAGGAAATAGATCTGAATATGACATACAATAATATATTCACTACAATAATAACACAAATATATTGAAACAATATTGTTATATTGCAGTGGTTCTCAATCCTGGTCCTGGGGGTCCACTGCTCTGCACATTTTGCATGTCTCCCTTATTTAACACACCTGATCATCAGCTCATTAGTTCAGTTCATGGACCTCTCTCCTAATGAGTTGATGATCTCAATCAGATGTGTTAAATAAGGGACAAATGCAAAATGTGCAGAGCAGTGGACCCTCTGGAACCAGAATTGAGAACCACTGTTAAACTGAAATGTATATAAAAAGATCAAAGTTGTCCTAAGACAAGAATGGGTATTGTTCTGGTTTTAGGACAACTCTGATGAAAGTTTTTGATCCACTTCAAATGTTGACTATTGTAGATGTATAGATAGATAGATATATGGGAAAGTTACTTTTAAAAGTAATGTATTACAATATACTGTGTATTACAATTTAAAAAGTAACTAATTGTGCTACTTAGTTACTTTTTATGAAAAGTAATCCATTGCATTAGTCTTGCGTTACTTTTGTCAACTGGGCTGGGCTTGCTTATTTGTTTTTTAATAACAAAAACCCCAAAAGTTATATTTTTTGGATACTATAAAGGCCTTTCCACACCAAAAGTGAAATTAAAAGCAAGCTTAATAAGATTTTAATAAAAATAAGAAATTTATAGAATTTTTAATGTTTTTTTAAGGAAGTTTCTTATGCTCAACAAGGCTGCATTTATTTGATTAAAATCCAGAAAAAAACAGTAATACTGTGAAATATTATTTCAATGTAAAATAATCGTTTTCTATGTGAATTTACTTTAAAATGCAATTTATTCCTGTGAAGCATTATTCCCGTCTTCAGAGTCACCATGATCCTTCAGAAATCATTCTAATATGCTGATTTATTATCAGTGTTGAAAACAGTTGTGATGCTTAATATTTTGTTGCCACCTGTGATACTTTTTTCAAGATTCTTTAATAAATAATAGGTTAAAAAGAACAGCATTTATTTAAGATAAATTTTTTTGTTTAAAATATTTTGTTACAATATAAACTACCATTTAAGTTTGTGGTTAGAATTTTTTTTTTTTGAAAGAAATTAATAATTGTATTCACCAACAATGTGTTAAATTGATAAAAAGTGATAGCAAAGACATATATTAGAAAAGATTTCTATTTTGAATGAATGCTGTTCTTTTTAACATTTTATTAATCAAAGAATCCTGAAAATGTATCGCAGGTTCCAAAAAATATTAAGCAGCACAATAAAAAGTCAGATAAAAAGTCAGATATTTCATTGTAAATTTCAAAGTAATGCATTTCTTTACTAGTTACTTGAAAAGGTAATCTGATTACATAACTTGGATTACTTGCAATGCGTTACCCCAACACTGTGTGTGTGTATATTATATATACTAAGCATGTATAAATCATTAAGTATTTACAGATTATATGAATCTATAATGGATCATTTAATTTAAAAATAAAACTATTATACATCATGAGTAGTTGAATGGATTGCTTTCATACCAATTGCAAGCTGGAGTTCATATTTAAGTTAGAAAAAAGGGTCCAGATTCAAATGACAGGAGGAATTACTGGCTGAAATCCAAGCAGGCGACATGAATTTCTGTTGAACTTTTTATTTTGTCTGCATATGAGCTCTGTATTCTCAGGTGTGCATTATTCTAATACATATTTCAAGTTCATATTGCACCTATGCATTATTCTTGCAGAATAGATCAATGAAATCTTTCATCGACTGTAGAAGAGGAGCGGTACTAAAGATGACACAATGCTCTCTGAATGTAGGATCGGTCCGATGCCGTAATTACTACTGCTGAATTATGTTGCTGCGTTGACCTGCTTTGCCCCTACAGTTGTAGAGCTGTCTCATTGAGCCATTAGAATTCCTCTCCGCATGGCCAAGCGGACTGCAAATTTACATTTTCCACAAGGAACTGAACATATCTCTAAACTTGACGATTTCGTCTGTAACCCCAGAGGTTAACTGGCCTTGGTCGGAGCAGCTTGCCAGTGCCAAACTCCTGGGTTTGGCTGTAATAATTTAAACATAGGTTATGGAGTAAAGCTAATACGTTCCAAATGGGCGTCCTGCAACTTTTCATTTTTGTGATGTTTACACAGCTTTGCTGGTCTTGAGTAACGAGGCTGTGGCTCGATGAGATCGGAGCGCAGTCTTCCTGAACGCCACTGATGGAGAGACACTTTACGCTGGTATGAAAGGGCTACACAAGTACTTGAACACTGAATTTACAGTAAGTTACTGGCTGTGAGATACTGTACTTTTACAGTTACCATCATAGTTATTTTATGGTTATTTCAAAATTTTACAGTAATTTGTTGAGAGAATATCAAATGATCTGGACTATATATATATATATATATATATAGCAAAATCAAAAGGGCCAAATAATTTACTCTCAAAAACTAAATGAACCTATAAATAAATAAATATTATATACATCTGAAGTGGATAAAAAATGTTCAAAGTTGTCCAAAGACAACAACAGGTATTGTTTTGGTTTGAGGACAACTTCAAATGTTGACTACTATATATATATATATATATATATATTCAAAAAAGGCCAAATAATTCACTCTCAATTACTCAAGACATCACAGTTAAATCAAACTATAAATAAATTATTAAAATATTACAGCAAAAACAAGGAAAGAACAAATTATTTACTTCCAATTACTCAACAAATGAAGTTCACAGTAAAATCAAACTACAATAAATAAATAAATGAACAAATAAATCAATATTACTGTAAAGGGAAAACCAGATATACTCTCCAAATAAAACATTTGTATACTGTAAATAAAATACTGAAAAATCCTGTACAATTTTGGCAGTAGTAAATTTAAGCATTAACTAAAGCTCAAATTTAATCACATAAACTAAAAGCAGTAAATGTATCACTATTTTTTTTTAGATAAATCTTCAGTCATGTTTTGTGTCTGACTATGAAGTGAAACATTAAGGTTCTCATAGCTACCGGTTAAAGCATGATGAAGATGACCATTAGCAGATATATTAATGGCCACAAGTATCCAGAAATGTCCGGTGTGGTCATATAGATTACAGACATACTGCTTTTTATAGCGCGGCGAACCCTTGACAAAAACGTACCATGATAACCACAGTTTCCGTCAGAATACCGTAGGTAGTACAGTTATTTTTATTTCATTAAAACTGTGGTAACCACTGTCATCAAAGAAGCCAAAAGGAAAGAAAGGGTTTCTTATACTATTTGAACTATATCCCATATTAATTATAGTTGTACAAGGTTAACTGTACTGGTAACTGTGGTATTTTGACAAAAAAATGTGGTAACCATGGTCAATTTTTGTGAGGAACAAAAAGCTGTCATTATAAAATGAAAACGGTCTTTATTTACTCACCGGATGTCATTACCACAACAAATTATTTGATTTTCTCTGTGAAAAACTAAAATAATACGTTATTTCTCTATCAATTCATACAGATTTAGAACAGAATTAAGGTGAGCGAATGAAAAAAACGATGACTGTTCTGACTCTAAATCAAATCAAATCGACTTCATTGACTTTCAAAACAACAGAGATATTATTCTATTGGCTGATCTGATTTGCTCTGAGCTCAGAGGTTTATAATATGGGCATTAAAAGTGCAGGTCTTTGCATTTACGTGTTTTTATCTGAGGTTGACTTGGCATGCTTATGTTGTGGAGTAGCGGCTGCCAACCTAAATATTCACACTCTGGCACCCTCATACCACCTTCTATCTCTGCTTAGCTTGCAACGTCAAAACTTTTTCAACATTGTTTTTACTTCCTCTGGCTCTGTGAGTGCTGGACGGTGTTGCGGTTTCAGCGAGTAAAGTTCAGCTGTGTTGTCGCGTCGGTCTTTCACCGTTCACAGCTAATGTGCCGCATTACGAAAATGCATGAGCAGGTGCTGGTGTTTGTACACATAAGCTAATGTGGATGGAGGTTCAGTTCGAGTTCAGAGGTTAGAGCTGCTCGTTGTGTTTGGCGCTAAGCCGATCTGGCCTAGAAATTTGGATTTGCAACTCTGCAAATATTTTCATCCCCCCTACGATCAATCACATGTTGCTTCGGATAAAAAAAACTGCTACATATAGTTCTTGTCAGAAGAGGAATATTATGATTTTTAAATGTTTTAATGAAGGCTCTTATGCTCACCAAGGCTGCATTTATGTACTCAAAAATACAGTAAAAACACTAATATTGTGAAATATTTTTACAATTTAAAACAAAAGTTTTCTGTTTGAACATATTTAAAAATGTAATTCATTCCTGCGATGCAAAGCTGAATTTTCAGAATCATTACTCCAGTCTTCAGTGTCACATTATCCTTCAGAAATCATTTAATATGCTTATTTGCTTCTCAAAAAATATTTATCAATGTTGAAAAAAGCTACTTAATATTTATGCAAAAACCATGATATAATACCACTAGAAATGTGTGGGGCATATGTGTTTGTGTGTGTTTGTAATAGAAATGAATGCTTTTATTCAGCAAATATGCATTAAATTGATCAAAAGTGACAGTCAAAAATAAATAGTTACAAAAGATTTCTATATCAAATAAGTGCTGTTCTTTTGAACTTTATTTTCAAAGAATCCTGAATAAAAAGGTTTCCACAAAATATTAAACAGCAAAAATTGTTTTTAACATTAATAATAAGAAGAACCATTATTAACTGTGCAGC
The DNA here is from genome assembly GCA_019740295.1 of Labeo calbasu. Classification (NCBI taxonomy): domain Eukaryota; kingdom Metazoa; phylum Chordata; class Actinopteri; order Cypriniformes; family Cyprinidae; genus Labeo; species Labeo calbasu. The sequence continues at coordinate 12,288 of JAHKKF010515705.1, forward strand.
AAATCAGCATATTAGAATGATTTCTGAAGGATTGTGATGTTGAAAATTCAGCTTTGCATCACAGGAATAAATTACATTTTAAAATATATTCAAAAAGAAAACATGTATTTTAAATTGCAATAATATTTCACAATATTACTGTTTTTACTGTATTTTTGTACTGTATGTAGCATAGGTTAGCTTAACTGATTACAGATAAATTCGATATTATATAATTGCAATCCCAAAAGAATAACTTAAAAAGTGCCCAAAGCACAATCTCTATATTGCTGTGAGAAATAATACAAAAAAATAATGCAATACATCTGGCTGTCATATGCAGTTCTCCATGGCCATGTAAAAAGACTTCAAAACATGTAAAAAAAAAAAAAAAAAAAAAATTATTTCCAAGAATTTCTTGCAGAACCATATGTTCAGCATGTATTTATTACTGTTTATCTTATAAAGTCTGTTGTTGTTAAACTAGTGTCATCTCTCTAAAGTGCACATGATGTGACATCATCCCGTGTCAGCCAATCAGACCACCCAGCTGAGATTTTCCCATGCCTGTATCACTATCATCACTTCCTCACATGTCATTGTTTTGCAACATACCGTTTCTATGGCAATGCAGCAGCAGAACCCGGAACAATGTCAGGATGACAGGATCAGGTCAGCGGGTACAGTGGCACAAGGCTCGGGAACCCACATCGCACTGGCATTCCCAGGAACGCCAGCAGCCCTGCCTTTCTTTGAGAACGGAGGCTCTGTTTCTGCAGCGTGACAGAGACGTGCCGTTCCACACCCAGGACACTCAGACCACGACACAAGGAGGCACCTTTCCTCCTTCAGTGAGCCAAGCAGGACTCCACCAACGAGAGCATGCGTAGAATGAACAATCAGATAATAAGTGTCATTATCTTTCCATTGACAAAACAAATAAACTGCGCAGTCAGGATGGTATAGGCGTAACCTATAATTTGAATTATTCCAGAATTATGCTATTTTGAACACAAATCAAGTACAGTGTTACTCCAGTAAAAGAATTTAAGTACTCCTTTTCAATTTTACTTGAGTAAAGGAGCAAACATATTCCATTTTTAATGTAACGTTACTTAAGTATCAAAAATAGTTATGATTAATGAATTTTTCTTTTGCAATTTTAACTTTTTTATTCATTAATTTTTATATAGTATATTTTATATAATCCTACTGTTTAAAATACCTGAAGGAGAGGGGCTTGTCCTACTAGCAAAAAAAAAAAAAATACATATATTCAAATATCATTTCGGGTTAATGATACTTAATTTGTACAACAAGTGGTTAAAAAAACATTTTAAAAAATGATGAAAAACAAAGTACTGTAAAAACAGACATCACACTATTCATTTTTCAAGATCGCTATGCAATCATACTAGCTTGAAACTCGTTTGAAACTGCTTTGACATTAATTTGCGTTATTTTATTTTAATATTACGTTTTTATCTAAAACTTAACCTGCTGAGATGGTGATACAAAATGAAAACAACCGCATTCAAGCATTTCATACAGAGGGAATGACACAGCTAGCCGTTTTACAGCAGATTTAGTTCACAAACAACTTACAACGTTAACAGTCGTGGTCTAAATATGATTTTCACTTAGATTACAATAACTAATGCTAAAATTCGGCATTAGTAACTTACATTTCGCGCCATCAGTCAGTAACTGGTTCATTTTTAGTCAGACATCAATTCACCAAATTTTTAACTAAAGACTCGCTCTGACCGGATCATTTGAATCAGTGAGTTGTTGACTCGAGAACAGCGTAACCAGCTCAATCCACTTCGCAAATGAATCATTTAGTGCGATTCGAGAAACGAAAAGAATAAGCTCATTCACGAATCAGGCACCGCTATCGGGTCTCAGTTCAATGTTTTTAAGAAATGTAGTAATGTAAAACACACGATAATGACGATATTATGCTTTGGGATGTAGTGAAGTAAGTTTATCAAAACTGATAAAAAAATACTCAGAAATAGTATAGACTTTAAACATTAGCTTAAGAAGTACTTCGTTACTGTCCAACACTGGCTTTACTCAAGTTTGACAGCTTAGCAGTTTAAAGAATTATGACTTGATTATTTACACAGAAAATGATAAGGACAGAATCGTTCAGTGCGATTTGAGAACGGAAAGAATCGGTTCACTCACGAATCGCACACCTGCATCTCAGTTCAAAATAACGAGGAACGATATGTTTTTAAGAAATGTGGTGGTGTAAAAAGCACGATATTATGCTTTGGGATGTAGTCAAAGTAAAAGTTTATCAAAATGTATAAAAATACTGTCCACCACTGGCTTTACTCAAGTTTAGACAGCTCAACTTCAAGAATTATGACTTAATTATCTACACAGAAAATGATAAGGATAGAATCGTTCAGTGCGATTCGAACAGAAAGAATCGGTTCATTCAGGAATCGGACACTGCTATAGCGTCTCAGTTAAAAATAACAGGGAATTATATGTTTTTAAGAAATGTAGTCATGTAAAATTATTTGGAATGTAGTTAAGTAAAAGTAGAAGTTTGTCAAAAATGATACAAATAAAAAAAAAACTCAGAAAAACTAGAAAAATTAACTTATGAACAGTTACGAAGCAAAAAAAAATACACATCGTTAGTGTTCACCTTTACCCAAGTTTGTACAGCTAAACTTCAACAATTATGACTTAATTATTTACACATGAAAATAAATGATTTAGTTAGCCAATAAATGAAGACAGCTTACATAAAAACATTGACATTCATGTTAACTGTCTTTAGAAATGTTATACTATCAGACAATATCAAACCAACTACTACAACAAAACATCACATAACGCAAGAAATCAATTCCAAACACTTCATAATAATTATGTAAAAGGTTGTCAAACAAGCAAAATAACATCAGAAACACTAAACACATTGCTAATACTTACTGCTGTTGTTTTCCCTCCAAAATGAAGTCACTTCCTGGAGAACGATGTCTTTAGGAACTGCCTTTTCTTAAATGGACATTGTCATTTTTGATTCCACAAAACGTTTTTTTTTTTTTTTTTTTTCAATAATCTAAGGAAAATTTTCCACTGTAAAGAAGCTTTTGTGTAATGGAAACTTAGTTAACATAGTCAGTACAGTTCTGCGATTATGTTTGGTGCAGCTAGCGGGAGAGAAATTACATACGTTTACACATTTTTACATAGATTTAACAGTTTAATCTTTTAGTTAGCATGCATATGATGCTATAAAATACTGCTTTCATAGGCAACTCACAATATTTTTGGCTTTCTAGTATCCGACAAGACTGGTTTTAGTGACATCTTACAGATAAACAAACAATTTAAAAATGACATCCTCCAGAGAAAAATCACACGCACAGAATAGACGTCTTGGCAACGATGGTGTGCTATCAGGGAATGAGCAAATTCCAAAGGAACGTCCCCTACAGGCTCTGAAAATGACAAACATCATATTGCAGCCCTTTCCTAATGCATTCTGACTTGGTGTATGATTTAATTTTTTAAATGGCTGTTTGGCAGCATTTCCCCGAGTGTGTGAAACGACAGCGAGCGTCTGGAGAGGTTGACCACATCTCTGCTGACATCTGCAGAGCTGCTGAGAGGAACTAATAATGTGGGACTAAAAGAAATGTCCTTTCAGTTGAAGTAAACCAGTTTCATGTGCATCTCAACCAGCATTATCATTATGTTGTCTGAGAAAGGCTGTTTTTCCTTTCAGAACACACAGAGAGGATAATTGCACGGCTCGGTTAACGTTAATTAGCTCTGACAGTCCAATTGCCTTTTTTTTTAAAAATAATAAATATACTCGAGTTTTAATTTTTGAAGGAAATGTGCATGGTTCATGACTTTCAAAATGCCATGGCATTGCTATACGGTTGTTAGGGTGGTAGCTATATATAGTTAGATATCGAAGCTGAGTACTTCTGGCCGGGGGTTTGTTCAGGCCTGGGAAGGGTCAGAGACATGGGAAGCTCCTGCTTCTTATCTCGGCGTGTTGTTGGGAGTTTCAGAGCTGGGCATTGCTGCTGCCGCTGTCATTTCCGTCTCATTTCAGCCCAGGATATTACTCACAGCGTCAACACACTGGAGGGAAAAATGGAGATCAGCGCTGGGTGTGTGGGCTGAGTGACACCTGCCTGGAGGGGCGGGACTTCCCGTGGAGGAAACAGGAAGTCGCCCTTATGAGCAGCATCTATGAAAATTTAGAGATATTGTGGATAAGTGTAGTAGACTGATGTTGTTTGGGGCATTTACAGGATTTATTTAATTTTTTATTTAGTATTATTTATAATGTCAGTGCAAAAAGATACTTTTATATGTTTGTTCCCTTAAATAAAACTTACAAACTAGATGGAAGAATATTTTTACACATTAAATGAATAAAAATAATAATTAGAATACATATTTATTTACTTACATCACCAATTAATTAAATGAAATCAATAGTGACAATATATCAAGTTTTTACTGGTACTGTGAATTGTTCATAAATTCATGTGACAGTTTTTGCTAATTTGAACTTTATTATATTTAATGCTTTAAAAATGTAAACAATTTAAGAATTAAAAAAAATAAATTAACATAAAAAATATGAAACTTGAAAGCTCCAGTCCCCATTTATTGTAATTTCATAGGCAAATAAAAGAAAATAAATATATGTATAATTAATAATTAAATATATGTATAATTATGGTTTTAGTTAATTAAAACTAAATCTAGAACTATTAAAAACTAAAAAAATAATTTAAATATAGCTGAAATTAAATAAAAAATTAGATTAATTAAATAAAATAAGTTAAAGTATTAAAATGACAAACTGAAATGAAAAAAGCTGAATAAAAATATTAAAAAAGTGACAAAGCACTAAACAAAATGACTAAAACTTTAAGAAAATTAAAATGAAATTAGAATTTTGTATTTAATTTTTTTAATTACTTAAAATGAAATTAGAATGATGTTATTTATTTATTTATTTATTTATTTATTTATAATATTTTAAAAGAAGGCCTGTATGTTCACCAAGGCTGCATTTATTAATTTAAAAATACATTAAAAATTGTAATATTGTGAAATTTTATTACACTTAAAAAGAACTGTTTTCTATGTGAATACATACATTTTTCTTTATTAAATTATTAATATTTTATTTCAAAAAATGTATTCCTGTGATGACTAAACTGAATTTTCTTATTATATATAAACAGTCTTATTATACATAAACAGTTAATAAAAATGTTAGAAAGATTACAATTTTCGAGTGTGAATGTGAATTGTTCATAAATTCATGTTACGGTTTTTGATAATTTGATCTTTATCATACTTAATGCTTTAAAACTCTAAAAAAAAATGTATTTTTTAATTAATACAAAAAGCCTGAAACTTGTACGCTCCAGTCCCAATTTATTGTTATTTTACAGAAAAAAATCTCATTTTTTAATTTCACAGTGTAAAATAAGTATTAACATGACTAAAACTAAACTGAAATAAAAGAAAAGAAACTTAAAGCTAAATAAAATCACAAAAAATGAAACTGAAAAAAAAAATGCTAATGCAAAATATTACTGAATATTATATATATATTTATATATATACATTGTTTTACACACACACACACACACACATATATATATATATATATATATATATATATTATATTACTAAAACAACATTGTTTTACAAAAGAAAATCATGTGGGTTTGGAATGTCATGAAGGCGAATAAATGATGACAGACTTTTCATTATTTGAGTAAACTATGCCTTTAAGCATGCCAGGGCATGATTTGTATTACCACTGATTTTTTTCTTTTTTTTTCTTGTTTGAAACAAATGAAACATCCCTCATCCTGACACTGTTTCAAATCAAACGTGCAGAGCGCAAATCCATCAACACGGGCACTACATGCTAGAATGTCGACGTCAAGATGCTGATGTATGGATAAACGGCTGCACAAATACCTCTACCCTTACAGTGTACGCTTTTACATTCCTTTACCCATGATGCATTTCCAATATAGTGATCAATGGGACACAGTTGCTAAGGGCTACCACTCCGTCAAGCCTAAGCAATGTGTAAATTCCCATAAAGAAGGGATTTGGGGCTCCTTCCTCATGGTAACGGTTCTCAGTGACCTTTCAGACAATGGCAGACAGGGCAGTAAACGGCCAGCCAAAGCTTTAGAAGACTGAAGAAGAGTTATGGCTAGGAAGGGCTTGTTTCCCATAATAAAGCAGATCCACGGTCTAGAGGGAGCCTGGTGTGAATGAGCCCCCCGCCTTCAGTCTGACATTCAAGAATGTCCCGTCACGAAAACTACAGCAGATGAAGGAGAACGTGAGATCAGTAATGTTTTTAGTTGAATTTTGGGCATAGCAAGTTAAGTAAAAAAACAGCAGGTTAAGACAAACAGTCATTAAAGACATATAATGCATATAATTCACACTCTTAAATGGCACTTTTTAACATTATTTATCATTTCAGTATAGAGGAAAAGAAAAAAAAAAAGACAATTGTGACAATGGATCTTATTCAGATAATATTAGCAGAATAAATACACCAGCAGTCAAAAGTTTGGAATAATTAATATTAATATTTAATATTAATATTTGTTGATGTTTTTGAAGTCTCTCATGCTCACCAATGCTGCATTTATTTTGATTACAAATGCAATAATATTGAGAAATATTATTACAGTTTAAAATAATAATTATTTTAAATAATTCTTTTAAAATCATAATAAATAGTATTATTATTAATTATTACAAAATAATTTGCAATATTAATTAATATTTAATTTATAAAATATAAAGTATTTTAGAATAGTATAATACTGTATAATATACTAAGTATATACAGATAGTTTTAAAAAAAATCTGATTTTATTTTTTCAGATTTGTTACTTTTCAACAACAAAAATTGCATACAAAACATAAAGACAACTACAAAATTAACAAGAAAATTAATAAATTAATATCTAATTAATATTAATTATTTACCTGAATCTAAAATGTTTAAATTATAAACATTTTTAGTCTAATACAGTATAATATAGTAAGTATATTTTAATACAAACACAAAATATGAAATTTAATTACAAAACACTATTTTAAAAATATTAAAAAGTATAATATATATACCATATACATTGAAAATTAATGTAATATTTAAAAATTTTACTTCATACTTTATTTAATATTTTAGTATTATATAGCACCATATATATATATTTTTTTTTTTTTTGACATTGATATTTGACAATTTACATTATATAGCTTGTGTAACATGATTAAATATGCAGTCAACACTAAAGTTTGTGCAAAAATTGTAAAATGTAATGGAATTATTTACTTTTCTCCCCTCACTATACTGCAAATAATCTTACTGGGTGTCAGATTTTTTAAGGGGGAAAAAATAACACTAACAGGGTTATGTGAAAAATGTCAATTAGTGCGCACTTTTCCACAGCTCTTCATTGAGAATCTAGGATAAAATCATTAGCGTTAAACTCGATCCAACTGCCAAGTTAGCGTAAATTTAGCGCAGCAGGAGCGGATGATCTATCTTTGGCTCCTTTGCTCTTTTCTCAAGTGTTTATTTGCCTCATAATTCCATTCATCATGAAAAAGCAAAACCTGAGATGAGATGTGTCAGAGCGGATTTAAGGAGCTTAAGACATGTTGCTCTAACAAAAACCTCCGAGAACTGAAGCTACACGGCAACCCGGAAAAAATCGATTCCAGCTGTCAAGTCGCAAACTTGGCTGGAAGATCACAAAAGCAGCAGCTGAGGATAAAACACCAGCGACTCATGGCTTCAATTAGAATCGATTCCAAATCAAGCTTGTTAAAAAAGGCAACAATACAAATCATTCCAAGCACCTTCTCAAACTCTTCCCTCACGCTTGCACTCTGCAGAGAACAAAGCTCGCCTTCAGTCTGAGGCCTTTTGTTGCGCATGTGGCTCCTGTAGGCGTCAAGCACACCTGCGGTGTGACGCGAGCGCTTCTCCGCCCCCGCTTTCAAGAGACTTGGGGTTTTATTGTGCATGTCCTTGTAAAAAATTGAAAAACAGAAACTTCAGAATGCTAAATGTGCTCTTCTCGGTGTTTACAAAGAAACAAACCAAGCTGAACGCTCTGCGTTCTTGCATATATTGCTCTTGCATAGAAACTGTCAGGGTGGCAAGTACCCGTGTAATGTAATAAATCACGGTGGACAGTTGAGATCTGTTTATCCACACTCTATGCAATTGCAAAAATATTGCAAAATACATAGCAAAATAACTATTCTCTGGCATGCCGTTGGTGGAGCTGATTCTCCAGATCTGTCAAAACAAGTTGCAACATTCAAAGTGACAACTGTTGTAATGAATATTTACATGAAATTAATAAAAAGAGGGTCAAAAGCTCAGTATAGCTGAAGAGCGATGGAGAGAAAGGTGGTTTTGATGAATCCCACCACACACACACACACACCTTTTACAAGGAGGAAACACTTTGCAGATCCTGGCAAGCTGTGTTGAATACAGTATGAGACTTCGCTGCCAAGAGCGCACAACACATGACCTATAAATATTCTTTGACAAAGGCAGAAATCTTATCTGAAGGAAAATTTACAAACCTATAGGCCATGAAAACACTTTGGCAATAATACGGTAGCTGCCATTAAGCGTTTGACTTGCAAACGTACGGATTTTACACAAATGCTTTTATTTCTCATTTATTGATGATTTTGTGCACTTACTGATAAGTCATATTTTAAAAAAAGTTTTTCTGCTCATCCTTATATATGAAAAAAACTGTCTGGACAACTTATATTTCCAATATGGTATATATAGAAGGTAGGTTTTTGTAGGTTTGATTTTGGCATCGGTGGGGACATAACGGAAGACAACAGACATTTAATTGTTTGATCAAAAATATTGCTAGGGACAATTTAGTAGTGGCTGGATACTGGTAGGGACATGTCATAGCGTCCTAACTAAATTCTACACCCTTGAAAACCATATTGGACCATTTGGAAACTATAGTTCTCTTCTTTAATATATGAGGAGGTCAAACAACAGATTCCAAATTTCAAAATCCAAATTTCACAAAAATATAAGTCAGACATTGAAGTGAGTTGCTGTTTTTGTCACTCTTCTGTCATTCATTTGTTTGGCAATGTACCCAACATAGAGGAATTTTGGTCAATTTTTTTTAATGTTCATCTAATTTCATTTTGTAAGTGACTTTTCTTTCTGTTTTAAAGATGTTTTCTTTGGATTCTTTGACTACTCGAAAGACAATATAGGAAAAATATAACTAAATTTCACTTAATAAAAATCTGGCTTTAAACCCTTTTCTTTACTGAAAGTTGATCTAGACAAGTACATGGAAACTATCCTGAATTCTGTTGATTCTAAAGCAATGAAAACTGCATCTCTGTATTCATCCTATGTATAGGACAAAAACACAAAACAAAAAAACATGATTACTATAGTTAAACCATGGTAACCACAAATTAATCATGGTTTTGCTACGCTAATCATAGTTTAACCATGGTATTTGTACTAAAACTGATTAAAGAAAAAACAAAACATGGTTTTTACCTTTTTACCATGATAAAACCATGGTTAATTTTCTTGAGGGATTTTTGTGTATTCTTTCTTTAAAAAATTTTTTTAAAAAAACCCTGATACTTGCTCAGATGTCCTGATCTGAATCAAATGATTCGCAAACACACACCAAAGTCATGATCTGAATCAAATGATTCGCGATCCACACTTCGAAGTTCCGATTTAAATCAAATGATTCTGTAGCTCTGATCTGAAAAATGACTCACAAACCATCATTTCATATCGGGACCTTGGAGCGCGGATTGTAAATCATTCAATTCGGGAAATGATTCGCCGCTCTGAAGTTTCATGAAGATTCATGATCCCGCTTTAAAATTCCAATCTAAATTATATGATTCGCGATACACGCAGTGAAATCCCAATCTCAATCAAATGATTTACAAACCCCCTCTGAAATCCTGATCTGAAATGAATCATTATTCATTTTGTTTAAATTGGAACTTCGCAGCGGGTTCATGAATATTTTGATTCTGATTGAAACTTCAAGTCCTGATCTGAATCAAAGTATTCACGATAGGCGATCTGTGAATCATTTTACGACGCAATGGTTTAACTGATCCAGAGTTTCAAAAAACTCAGTTTCATCCATCACTACGTGTTTTTAAAAATCATTACAAGCGATACCAAAATTAGAAAATAAATGGCTTTTTTGATCTGGTTTTGCTAGTGAATCGCTTTAACTGAATGATCAAAGTCACAAGTTTGAATCAGGGTGGTTCCAGCATACAATGACTCACTCAACTGAATTATTTTGTCTGTTCCTCCGCTTTTCACCTCTTCAGCTATGTTTACACGACACTGTCAGTACTACTACTGGCTTACCTCTCTAGTTTTTATGACATTAACTGAAAAAAGTGGAAAAAGTGTTTAATGATTACAAATAAAATATCCGTATTTCCATTCCAAAGATAACATCCAACACAAATCTACAAACATATTCAGGTGAGGTAACCGATTTACTGCTAACCACTGAAAACATTCCATTAAAATGACAAGCTGCAACTCAAAATACACATTAGATGGAAACACTGTGCATTATGATCATGTTTATAGCTTAATTCACTATATTTTAAATAGTTTGACCACTGAAGTGAATGTTCAATGTATCAGTATATTGCAAGAACTATTTGAGAAATTATTGTTGTAACATTTGCATCTATATATTTGTGTGAAGTATGTTTCTGCTTATACTCAGCTGGTCTGAAGACAACAAGCAAACATACCCTACAGCGGCATTCAGAAACACAGAAGTTTTGCCTGAAAAAATCTGTGGAATTATGCCAGATAGCACGTAGGCACAAAAAAGTGGACCTCAAGTGTATGTCTTGAAAAACCTTCTTCACTCTGTCAGACACTCACTAACAATGATGGATGAGGAGAATGAAAGCCGAGGATGTTGCTTCCTCTCCAAGAAAATCCCATTCTATCAGTCAGCGGGAAGAGCTTAATTGCACCGTTTGGATTTGCGCAGCTTCCAGGTCACACTCAGGGAGGAAGGAGGTCACATCTGATGACGTTTGTGTCTCTTCTGTGTCATTCTCTCCCTTCGGGGCTGGAATCTTGTGTCATCTGAGTACAGTTTGGAATCTGAGGAATATGGCAAACTCTCATCCTCTTGTCAAGGGTTTGAGGATGCCTGTGTCTCCCGGTGCTGTTCATCAGTTTGATGATTGTGCTGGTGCAAGTGATGTCACGTATTTACAAGTCCTGAGAATAAAGCAATATACATTGGGTTATCAAATCAAATTTGAATCAGTCATTTAAGAATAATTATAGCCTTAAAGGAATGCTCAAAACAAGTTCAGCCTAATTATTCATGTTTCAACACTGTTCTGGATTATTATTGCTGAAACAAATCCAGTATTTGCTTTTGGGTGCAGATTCAAAAATAGTGCCTGTTTTGCAGAAGCATGTCACACACTTTGACAAAATATGATGCATTTCATAGAATTTTTGCTTTTACAACCATTTTTTAAGGAAGAAGTCCTGTATTGTCCTTTAATCAGCAGAAAAACTGCTATAACCACACAATTTCCATTTTCATCTGAGCCCAATTGCAGCTATTTGATCAGTTCTAAGCCAATTTTCACATGTATGAATGATTCTGAAGATTTTACTTTATGCCTAATCAGTATTTCCACTTTTCTACTCTTTGGAAAATTGTTAAGTAAAATGATACAATTTGAATACTTATATTTTGGTAATAAAAACACTTTTACATTTGACCGCTTTTGTTATTTTGAAAAGAGCATTAAAGCCAACACATATACAGTATATAATAATATTAATAATAAACTTTTATTCTTCTTTTGTGAAAAAAAAAAACAAAAAAATGTGATTGAACGTTCAAAATTAACTTGGGTAATATTAAGATTTTGGCAAATCAGCAGATTATTTTTCCTCAAGATGCAGGGTTTTGTAATCAGTTGTATCTGTGACAATACTGACGTAAAAGTTTGAGAATTTAATAGCAAAAATGTGCATTTTTTATTAAAGCATTTTATCTTTGTTAATTAAATATAAAAAGTGTGTTATTTGAGCTGCGAAGTTGTTTAAATCATCTTTTTATTGGTGGGACTATGTGTTTACCAGATGAATATTGGATTTAACTTTGCATATACAAGGTCAGTAAGTGATTTTATCACAGTTATAAAATGCAAATATGTAATGTTTAAGTCTTAACATTTAAGCAAATGTTCAAAACATGCTTTTTATTGTTTATTCTGGTGCAAAGATTTGAGTTGCAAAATTATTTAAATGAGTTTTTTACCAATGGGACTACGTGTTTACCAGTTGAAAACTGAATAACTTTGCATAGTCATTACATAGATTAAGAAGTGATTTTAATCATACTTCTGTATTTAAATATGTAACATTTAAGTCTTAAAATTTAAGTAAACGTTCAGACCTGTGCAATCTGATGTTTATTCTTATGACTGCCATTATAACTGCATTGCTTAAAACACAATGTTTGCTTGTTTTTACAACCTTAGAAAATTTGGACGTGAATTAAACATTTGACCAAAATGAAACCAAAACATTCCTTTGTCTTCATTTAGAACAAAAAGCTGCAGTTTAGCTCATTCTAGCTATTTTTCTTGATCGTGCTTATGTAGCATATGGCGGTCTTGGCCGCGAATACAGCAGTTCTTCTTGTCGTTATTCTTATCGGCGTGTTGGGGGGTGTTTTCTGAGGTGATGTCATTTCTCCGCGAGACCAGTGTGGCCCTGGGAACCGTTCTACTGTTGCTTTATGGTGACATGAAGGCCTGATCCATTTCCTGTTTCCTGGCAGGGCGACTTGGCAGCGACGACAGCTTAAAACCGGCATTTAGTGTCAAGAGCAGCCTGAACAAAAACCTTGTTAGCAGCAAGTCAGGCACTAATTAACCGGTATTAATTTGGCCTGGCAAGGAGACGTCATTATAATACCCAACAAAGGGGACAGCGGACAGTGAAACACACCAGTGCAGCGCTTTCTCCAACAGACACACCGCAGCCCAGTCAAAATATGGAGAACACTTGCATTCACTGCTTTTTCTGGGAAAGAGGAATCATCGAAGAGTTTTATCAGGCCTCTGCGCTCCTTCAGGCCCCGACACGTCAGGAAATTTAGGACTTGGCAAGTCGGAGCCTGCTGAGTGACTTATTGCAGGATTCAGCAGTGATAAATTCTCACTAATGGTTTCGGAGGTTGAAAAAGTGTTCAGCTTGAAAGGGGCATGGGGAGAGAAATGAGAGGAATCAAATTTGTTTCTCTCAGCAATTTTGGGTTCACAGACTGGAAAGTAAGAGATGCAAATGTCAGATTATAACAGTCTGAGTTTAATAAAAAGATGGACTTTTGTTGTAAAGGTTAATTCTTGGACACTAAATGCAAGATGCGTGTTGCCAAGTCCAGAGTTTTCATGCAAAATTAGGTTACTTTTATACTGTTGCCACAGATTTGTTCATTTAGTCTGTGCGTTGAAGCAAACCACACTGTCTCCCATAATGCGATTTTTGACCAAGGAGGACACCTCCGAAATGTAACTGGGACGGTTTTGTTACGAAGACCTGGCAACCCTGTGCAGGATTCCCATCTGTGAATAAGTTCTTGTTTTTGAACAGAAGTAAATAATAGCTTTTATGGGTCACAATGTAACCTACATAAGGATTGTATTATTTTCTTTTTTAGTATAAGTTGGGCAGAGAAGTTGACAAAATAAAAACACTTTTAATGCTTAAAGAAATGAAAATGAAAATAAAAAAGTGAAAATTTTTCTCAGGCTCCTATATTTATGATCAGTTATTTCACTTTGATGGCAATGACAAGAACCAATTAGTTGCATTAAAGTGAAATTAGGAGCCTGATAAAAATGCACCTAGAGGCTTTTGCATCTACTTTTATATATATATATATATATATATTTCTTTTTTTTATTCATTTAATTTATTTTTTGGTGCAATGGAAGTCAGTTGTAACCAAAACTATTTGGTTACTGATATTCTTAAAATACATTTTCATTATAATTTTTGAGTAAACTATCGCTTTAAACACTATTAGTAGATCTGTAATCATGCAGACTTTTTAAAAAAGATAAGACTTTTTTTTCATTGCAAGGCAGTGCTTTTAAAATATCTGACATTTCCAGGATTTTATGATTCTGAGTAGTCTGTAAAAGAAAAAAGGGGAAAAAATTAGGCAATAAAAAAAAGCAAACACTTAGGTATGTAACTCATCACCATTTATGACATCACTAATTTAGTAATTTCACTCAGAAACGGCTAGTAAATTTCAGAAATACTTACAAAAAAACTGCAAGTAACACATTAAATTATAAACTGAAATGTGACCCTAGACCTTAAGTAGCACAGGCATATTTGTAGCAATAGCCAAAAATACATTGTATGGTCAAAATGATCGATTTTTCTTTTATGCCAACACTCATTAGGATATTAAGTAAGGATCATGTTCCATTAAGATATTTTGTAGATTTCCTATCATAAATATATCAAAACTTAATTTTTGATTAGTAAAATGCATTGCTAAGAACTTCATTTGGACAACTTTAAAGGCGATTTTCTCAATATTTTGATTTTTTTTGCACCGTCAGATTCCAGATTTTCAAATAATTGTCTCTCGGCCAAATATTGTGCTATCCCAACAAACCATACATTAATGGAAAACTTATTTATTCAGCTGTCACATGATGTATACATCTCAGTTTTAAAAAAAAAATGACCTGGTTTTGTGGTCCAGGGTAACAAACTATATTTTCTTGCACTCCAATAATCTTTGTTCACTGACTGTAGTTCTTATTTAATATTACTGAATAAACCTAAATACATTGTGTTACGCCAACAAAGATACATGTATTTCTTACTGTGTTCTTGGAAAAGGTTTGCTTCTGGAGACAGTGAGGTGTCATTGCAGGCACTAGTTGGCAGATGTCGAGGAAGGGAGTGTGGACTTCCCACGAAGCCTAAGTTTGGGCACTTTGCCACCGGTGAAGATTATCTTTCCTCTCTCACAATGGCGAGAGCAATTCCTCCACACTGAGAGATGTTAATTTAAAACGTCCTGCGCCAGAAGAATGGCCCGCGCTAGATTACAGCAATAAAGCTGATGTTCAACTTTTATTTCTCTTGAAAAGAAAAGAGTCGCGGTTACAGTTTTTACAAACACACACATGCACAATGTGCCTTTCAGCAGCAGCATCGCTGCAGTGCGAGGTGATATTTTGTGTAAATGATGGTGTGGACCGCTGCCATAGGGGGTCTTCCCCAGGAACAATGCCAACAATTAAAATCAGATGTTACACAAGCACTTCGGCCTTGGGAAATCACACAGTATAAGCCAAAAGCGTTTGGGAAATACACACGGTAGTGCTCTTAGAGGAGAAGCACTATTATGTTACCGTGTTTGCGTATGTCGTTTTTAACGTATCCATTAAAGGCGGTCTGAATGCTCACAACAGTAACTGATGTTGCTCTGTTGATCCAGTGCCGGGGAGGGTCGTCGCTTATTTATTCTAGATGGTTCCTCCTTTATCAACACTACACTATAGGGCGACTTTCTCTGCCTCGTATGTTCAAGATCTAGATTATGTCTTCCATAAACTAAATTTTTCATTGACATGAAGGCTTGATCTTGTCTATGACAAAGAGGATGAGAAAAAATGCATTATTACAATAATTAAATGCATTTTAATTAAAACATGGTGTTGATGAAAATATATGAAAGTGAGCAAAAATAGCACTGCCCATATTGGCCATGCATGACATTTTAAGAAAAATAGAAATTATATTTTTACTAATAAAATTACATGTATTAATTAAAAATATATTTTATTTATTTAGACTTTTAACTATATGTTCAGATTAACTTCTATACATATATTCAAGATTTGAATTACATATTCAGTTTTTTTTTTTTTTTATCGGACTTATATCTATATAGTAGTCAACATTTGAAGTGGGTCAAAAAACTTTGTCAAAGTTGTCCTAAGACAAGAATGGGTATTGTTTTAGTTTTAGGACAACTTTCATGAAAAGTTTTGATCCACTTCAAATGTTGACTACTGTATATGCAACTGTCATGTATATATTCAGAATTCTAAGTGCATATTCACAATTTACATTTAAATATTCAGGTTTAAAACTATATATTCATGATTTAGATTTTTGTAATACAATACAATACAAACTATATATTCGGATTTACATTTATATATTCAGAATTGCAACTATATTCTAATTTGCCTATATAAATTCAGACTTATGACTAAATATTCAGATTTACTTTTATATATTTACAATTTAATTTACATTTTTGGCTCTTCAAATGAATGAATAAATAAATAAAATAAATAAATAAATATTCAGATTTACTTCTATATATTCATATTTTACATTTATATATTTACATTTTATACAATTATTTCCTATTTGATATATGTATATATACACTACCGTTCAAAAGTTTGGGGTCAGTAAGACTTGTAATAGTCTTTAAAGAAGTCTCTTATGCTCATAAAGGCTGCATTTATTTGATTA
>JAHKKF010515707.1:0-25218 GCA_019740295.1 Labeo calbasu
CCTATAACTACTTAGCAATACCATAATAGACCTCATAGCAACACCTTAGCAACCCTTCACATCTACTAACCGCCAGATATCCTTAACAACACAACCCAATAGCAACACACAAGCAAACATCCACACCTAGAACTACCTAGCAACATGCTAAAAACCTCATAGAACAACATGACAGCAGCACATTAGCAACCATTCACACATTGAAACCATATTAGCAACCTCATGGCTACATATTAGCAACCATCTACACCTAGAAGCCACCTAGCAACATGCTAAAATATCTCAGAATATTTTCAGAATAGTCTTAGCAGTCATAACAGCGAGTGAAACATGGGCAAGCATTACTAAAATCTAGCTGTTTGTGTAAATTAATCTCCAGTGTTTTTGTCAGCTAATATGGAAATGAAATCCCAGCGTGCCACTTTGTGTAAATATTAATTTAGCCTCCTTTCAATGTTTCCCCAAGAAAACAGCGGAGCAGCACGACGGCTCTTTGCCAGGATGTGTGGGAGGTTTCCAGGCATTGCTCATTAGGTTCATGTGGTCAGTGCATGTTCACACACAATGACAAAGCGGTTTTCTGTTCCATAAGGAGCCGTGTCGGACCCTCCGTACACAGTTTACTCTGTGGCGATTTGTCAGCGCGGTGTTTGAAAGTCCAGTCATGCAGTGAGAGGGAAAATAGAGACTGAAATGGACCCGGGATAAATCTTCCAAGACAGTGGGTGATTTTCAGGAATGATAGACGTATTTAAACGTCCAGAAGGTAACTTTTATAGCCCAATTTTGAATAAACGTAAATACAGACTAGTGAAGAAACGAGCAATTTAGTAAAGGTGCAACCGAGTAATTTAATACACTCTTTAGGTGTACAGTAAATGAATGTCAGAAGATATCCAGAAAATTTTCCACAGTAACTATAGTTTCTGCCCATACTTGGGGTCATGGATCTGGACAACATCCTAACCCAAAGTATTAAACTTAAGCACATACACTCTTTAAATTAAAGCTTTTAAAAGAATGTTTCTTGACAGCGATGTCACAGAAGAATCTGTTTTTTGTTCCTATAAGTATATTTTAGTTAAAAGTTCTTAAAAGAGCAATTTAGATTTTCTTACGAAGAACATTTTACTATATTCTACTGTAAAGACCTGCTTGTGGGATAGAAGGGTTCCATGGAAGTTAAAGGAAACATATCATGAAAATCGTGCGTGTTTCCACCCACGGTGCTGCCATTTTGTTTTCACAAACAACAGTGTACCAGTTTTAACGCCATGGTGAAAGTTCAAGCAAAGCATGCTAACTGTTCTGTCGCTGGCTGCATAGATGAGCACAGAACACTATTTAGATTCCCTGCCACCACACAGATCCAATATTAAAGGAGTCCACTTCCAACAATTCACAAATAATTTAGATGTTTATGTCTTTCTGTCTTCAGTCATGAAGAAATTATAGTTTTTGAGGAAAGCATTTCAGGATTTTTTTCCATATAATTCATTGGTGCCCCGATTTTGAACTTCCAAAATGTAGTTTAAATGCAGCTTCAAAGGACTCTAAAAGGGTCTTATCTAGCAAAACAATTGGTCATTTTTTGGGGAAAATAATTTTTTAATACTTTTTAAGTACAAAAGCTCCTGTAGCGCAGGCTCTGGGATGCACATTCACGACGCTGGGTACGAAAGGAATCATGTCGAAAGGTCACGCGGTACCTAATAGGATGTTGCGTATGTGCGACTGAACGAATCACTCCCCGAGACGACTCGTTCTTCCCGAGTCACATTAAAGATTCGTTCAAACTGAAAGAATCGTTCAAGAACAACCCATTACTAATTCGTAGCATCGTGGACGCACATCCCAGAGTCTGTGCTACACAAGCTTTTGTGCTTAAAAAGTATAAAAAAATGTATTTTTCTAAAAAAAAACTAGCGTTTTTTTTCTGAAAATCGCTAGATAAGACCCTTCTTCCTTGGCTGGGATCATTTAGATCCCTTTGAAGCTGCATTTAAACTGCATTTTGGAAGTTTAAAATCGGGGCACCAATCAAGTCCATTATATCGAGAAAAATCCTAAATGACTGAAGACAGAAAGACATGAACATCTGGATGACAAGGGGGTGAGTAAATTATTTGTGAATTGTTGTTCTGCAAGTTGACATCTCCTTTAACATGCTATTTCTTTACCAGTTGTTTACATTCACAGACATAACCCACTGTTTTTGTAATTCCTGTGCGTTTTCAACATACACTTGTTTGTATTTGACAGTTTAAGCGCAATGCGACATGAAAGAGAACGCTCAGGAAACACTATATCAGAAGTTAAAATGCACGATTTCAGTGCGACAGACAAGATAATCAAAACCAAACATATGTTTTTTATTAATCAGAGTATCTGAGTTACAGGATTGCCAGGTTTTCAAAACAAAACCCACCCAATTGCTACTCAAAACTAGCCCAAAAGTAGCCCAATGGCTTTTCAATAGAAATCTCCTGGTAAAAATCACATTCTGGGGGTAGGTTGGTGAGTTTCCTCTGGTAAAATTAGCATTCTAGGGACTAAATATTACATTATTGGGGTCGCTTCAACCCCGTGGACATGAAAACAACCCATGGCAATAGTATGAAAGTAGCCCAATTCCGTGGGAAAACCACAGACTTGGCAACACTGCTGAGGAACGAGCTGTACAAGCACAGCCTTATTCTGGAAAAGGGGGTGTGGAGCAGCAGCTCATTTGCATTTAAAGAGGAAAACAGCGTGTTTCTGCTTTCACTCAAACTGGGCATTTTCAAAATGATATAATAAATGATCTGTGGGGTATTTTGAGCTAAAACTTCACAGACACATTATGGGGACATCTGAGACTCACCGATGCTCCAGAATGAAAAATTATGCATCAAGAGCCGGGGGTGTAAACTTTTGAACAGAATGAAGATGTGTTCATTTTTCTTCTTTTGCCTAGAGAATATCATCTTTTTTTTCTATTTAGTATATGTTAGATACTTACATGTTTCCCAGAATATTAAATAAGTGAAATTTACCCTGATCTTCAAATTCAAGAAGTTTTCACCCCCAGCTCTTAAAGCATTATATTTTCTTCAGGAGCATTAGTGAGCGTTTGAACCTTCCGTAATAGTTGCATATGAGTCCCTCAATTGTCCTCAGTGTGAAAAGATGGATCTTATAATCATACAGTCATTGTTGGAAAGGGTTCAAATACACAAAAATGCTAAAAAACACAGAATTTGTGAGACCTGAAGGATTTTTCTGAAGAACAGTGGGTAGTTTAACTGTTTAGGACAAACAAGGGACTCAACTATCATTAAACAAACAAACAAAAAACAGCTGTGGATCATTCAGGTAACAACACAGTATTAAGAATAAAGTGTATGTAAACTTTTGAACAGGGACGTTTTTATAAATTCAACTATTATTTTCTCTTTTGGACGTATATGTAAAGGTCTTTTATGTGAAATATCTTTTTCAGCTCAGTTACTAAATAAAAAATTCACATGCATTTTGTATGATCCCTTTTATTTTGGTAAAATAATTAACATTTTGCAGATTCTGCAAGGTGTATGTAAACTTTTGACTTGTAAAAAGGGGCATAATAGGTCTTCTTTAAAGTCTATTGGATTGTGAATGTTTTTATTATTTACCACCTTGAAAAAAATTATTGTGAAAGTGATTACAACAAGTTGTGGTGTGAACTTCCCTATTCTTATACAATTGGAATGATTATTAAAACTTCAGAGTTATTGTCCTTGATAAGATCAGGCCTTAGTCACAAAGTTAACCATTTTGATACACCTTGTTTTCTTTCTCATACAGTACGAACACGCGCAAAACGTATCGACCAAACTCACAATTGACGTCACCTCAAACATTTACCCTCCTTCGCAAGGTGTCTCTCCTCCCGAGGTTTAAAGTTGACATTCAGGCCGTGATTTGGTTACCCTGCAAACACACACATACAGAAACCCATGGGTATTCACGTAAACACACAAACACACACCCTTAGACAACATCACAAAAGCATCGGTCACACTCCAGCGAGTCACCTTCAAATAAAACAGCCAGGCCCGTGAAACCAACTCTGAGAAAAGACGTGTGGTCTATTTACAGCAGCGATAGCATGAGAATATAAACACAGAGACATCATTAGCAAAGCGCTCCTCTAGGGCGGTTATATAAACATTTGACCCTTTCAGTTTCAAATCGGTTGCTGAGGTCCAGTATTATCTCATTTCAACTGAATGCTTACAGTTAAACATTTTTCTTCTCTACTTGTCATCTTCTGAAATATAAGTAGTGAATTACTATTGTCGGTTTAAATTGATAAATAAGCCACCGTACACCATCTTTTTGCAGCTTAGATGAACAAAGCTATAAGAACTCAAAAGGACAAGAAACATGGATGCACTTTTCAATTTTTTGAATAAAATAAATAAATAGGCAAGTTATATGACTTTTCCCCTGTGGATTCAAACTGTATTTCCTTGCAATTTCAAGATATAAACACAGAATTGACGTTTTTCCTCCCAATTCCGAGTTTACGAGTTTAAAAAAAAAAAAAAAAAAAAAAATTCTCAGAATTTTTTCTCAGAATACTTTTTGTTTTTCATAATTGTGAGAAAAAAAGATAAAAAGTCGAAATCAGGTTTTTTTACGGGCTTCCAGATTTCCACTTTTTTTGTTATAAAAAGTCAAAACATTACTATTTTCCTCTGGATTCAAACTATTTTCTTGCAATTTCAAGATATAAACACAGAATTGACGTTTTTCCTCACAATTCCGAGTTTATGTGTTACAATTCTTAGTTTTTTTTTCTCAGAATATATTTTTTTCTCAGTTTACATCCTGCGTTTCTATTTTTTTTTTTTTTTTAAGAAAAAAAAGGTAACTGCAACTTTTTAATCTTACAGTTTTGACTTTTTTTCTCAGAATTATCTCACAATTCTTTTTTTTGTTATGAAGAAATGTAATTGTGACTTTTTCTCTCACAGTTCTGACTTTTTTTAAAATCTGCAACTGCAAATTTAAACCCCGCAATTTTGAATTGCAAAAAAAGTCAGAACTGTGAGATAAGCTCATAATCGTGACAGAAAAAAATCTGAATTGTCAGATAAACTCATAATTGTAAGAAAAAAAAGGTTAAAAAGTCAGAATTATGTTTTTTACGGGTTTCCATATTTCCATTTTTTTGTTTTAAAAAGTCAAAAAGTACTTTTTTCCTCTGGATTCAAACTGTATTTCCTTGCAGTTTCAAGATATAAACAGAACTGACATTTTTCCTCACAATTCCGAGTTTATGAGTTAAAAAAAAAAATCTGAATTTTTTCTCAGAATACATTTTTTTTCTCATAATTGTAAGAAAAAAAGATAAAAATTCAGAATTAAGTTTTTTTACGGGCCTCCAGATTTCCACTTTTTTGTTTTACAAAGTCAAAACATGACTTTTTCCCTCTGGATTCAAACTGTATTTCCTTGCAATTTCAAGATATAAACACAGAATTAACGTTTTTCCTTACAATTCTGAGTTTTTGATTTTTTTTTCTCTGAACATTTTTATTTTTTTCTTTAAAAAAAAGGTAATTGCAACTTTTTAATCTTACAATTTTGACTTTTTTTTCTCAGAATTATCTCAATTCAGTTTTTTTGTTATGAAAAAATGTTATTGTGACTTTTTCTCTCACAGTTCTGACTTTTTTTTAAAATCTGCAACTGCAAATTCAAACTCCGAATTGCAAAAAAAGTCAGAAGATAAGCTCATAACTGTGAAAAAAAAATCTGAATTGTGAGATAAACTCATAACTTTTTACGGGCTTCCATATTTCCACGTTTTTGTTTTAAAAAGTCAAAACATGACTTTTTTCTACTGGATTCAAACTGTTTTTTTCTTGCAATTTCAAGATATAAACACATAATTGATGTTTTCCCTCACAATTTCTCTCAAAAAGAGTTTACGAGCTTTTTTTGAAAAAAAAATTCTCAGAATTTTTTCTCAGAATACATTTTTTTTTCTTTTAATTGTGAGGGGAAAAAGATTTTAAAAAATCAGAAATATGTTTTTTATGGGCTTCCATATTTCGACTTTTTTCCTCTGGCTTCTAATTGTATTTTCTTGCAGTTTCAAAACATAAACAGAATTGACGTTTTTCCTCACAATTCCAAGTTTATGTGTTACAATTCTGAGTTTACGAGTTTTTTCTTAAAAAAGAAATTCTCAGAATTTTTTTTCTCAGAATAAGTTTTTTCTCATAATTGTGAGAAAAAAAACATAAGTCAGAATTACGAGTTTACGAGCTTTTGAATGATTATTTTTCTTCGAGTTTACATTTTGCATTTCTATTTTTTCGTCTGCATGGATTAAAAAATGAAAAAGGAAACTTTTTAGCTTGCAATTTAAACTTTTTTTTCTTGCAATTCTGACTTTTCTCAGAAATATGTCTCGCAATTCTAAGTATATATCTCACAATTCTGCTTTTTTCATTAAGGAAAAAAATGTAATCTACGGAAGCCTGTTTCTGCCACTGAATAAAAGATAAACAAGGTAAGTGCGACTTTTTATCTCACAATTCTGTTCACTTTTTCCTCGCAATTTCAAGTTTACATCTCACAAGTCAGATTTTTTCTCGGAACTGTGAGATATAAACGCACAATTGCGAGTTATAAAGTCAGAATTGCGGGATATAAACTTGCAATTCTAACTTTTTTTCTTGCAGTTGCGACTTTGTATCTCGCAATTCTGACTTTTTTTCTCAGAATTACGAGATACAAACTCGCAATTGCGAGTTATAAAGTTTATATCATGCAGTTGTGACTTTATTTCTCAGAATTGCGACTTTATAACGCAACTGTGAGTTTATATCTCAAGGAAAAATTCAGAATTGTGAGATAAGTTGCAATAACCTTTTTTAAAAAATTTTATTCACTGTACAAGTTTCATTTCAGTGTTTACTTGCAACTGCAAATTTTATTTCTATTCTGACTTTTGACTTTTCTCACAATTGTGAGTTTATCTCACAAGTCTGACTTTTTTTGCAATTCAGACTTGTGATAAACTCATAATTGCGAGAGAAAAAAGTCAGAACAGTGCGTGGCAAGTACTGTTTTTTTGTTGTTGTTCTTTTGTTTTTGTTTTTTAAACGGGCTTCCATAATAGTACTTCAAAGCTAAATTAAAATATTGTTTTAATTTACTTTTAACAAAATACAGTAGTCAACATTTGAAGTGGATCAAAACCTTTCATCAAAGTTGTCCTAAAACCAAAACAATGCCTGTCCTTGCCTTAGGACAACTTTGATGAACTTTTTTGATCCACTTCAAATGATTATTATGTTTTAAATGTTTAGCTTTCAGACATTTTAAATTATTTGAAGCATCAATAAAGTTTGCATTTTAGCTGGTTGAGCGAAAAAAACATCAACAGAGTAACCATTGAACTAACGGATACAATGCTAATTTGTTTTTTGTTTTTTCCATGGTTTGTGTTTTGATGGCTTACTGATGGAAAACCAATTTGGTTCTGTAGCTCCCGTCCACTATTCCAAGTTTTAAAAAATGAAAAAAACATACTAAAAACTAGACATTTAGTTTTCAGTCCAATAATGCATTTCGCATTTACAACAAACCTCATGAATGTGATAGACTGGCTGATCTTCAAAATTCTTGAGCATTAAGTATAAGGAAACAAACAAACAAACAAACAAAAAAAACAAACCTGTGACAATATTTAGGCTCTTCTAACGAAACTTTGCATTTACTAACTCGTGCACCTCCGGGCCCCAGTGTGAGAGTTAAAGTAATAGGTACTATTACATTTACAGAAACTTTAAATAGCATGGACCGTGCAGTTTTATAGCATGATGTAAACGGTTACTTTGTAATTACAGCAGTTTTTAATTATAATCAGATCTGCTGCCCAATGCAGTAACGGAGCTGACTAATAACGAGGACACCTTGTTTAATTGCGAGCTAAAACAAACCTTAAGGCTTTTCCGTTTCGCCTGACTGATTTGGCAAAATGCCGTTTTTACACCACAAGGCTCGTCTACCAGGAAACGTTTGGCTGGTGCTCGCTCGCCAAACAAGGTACGTTTACAACAGTGGCTCCAAATGAACTGCCATTGGCCAGCAAAGGGAAAATATTTGCAGTTTCTGAAAGGAAATGTAGTCTTGTGTTACCATAGAGCCAGCTTTGTTTAATTACAAACAAAACCAGCAACCAGTTAAATTGCTGTTTATGATGTGCCACCCTCCTGATTCTGCTCAAATGACTTTTTGTTAGGGAAAAAAAGACATAAAAACAGTTAATAATTGTTGCCATTAAGTCCAGCAATCTGGCAATGAAGTCTGGCATGTGCTGCAGAAGATCAAAATGAGTTTTGGGCTCTCGGTTTTGTGGTGTGACTGGTTTTCATAGCTTATCCAAAAATGATAATTCATTTAGGCTACTTAGCCTGTGTACTTCCAAAATTGTGGGACAAAAGGAGATATTCTGAAGAATAACCCAACATTTCCATACATGGCTATTAAATAAGGCAGTGGTTATGAGCGATTGTACTAATTTTATTGTACATGTTAAAGATCATGCATCTTTTTTTTCACACACATCCACATGTGCCCCTATAAAACTATGATGAATTACAGCCTTTACAACTGTAAAAAGACAGAACGTGTGTATATTTGACCACACTGGGTGAAAACGTGGTGCATGCTTTCACTTTCAAACCGCAGCTCCAGATTGTCCCGAAAACTGCAGTAGACACTCCGAGATCATTTTCACTCGCAGCGAAATGTTTACAAATGCTGATATGCTATTCAGAAATTCACAACAAAAGAACAAAACTCACAACCAAAACCCTTGCACTTCTACACTCTTAAAAATAAAGGTGCTTTAAAAGGTTCTTCACAGCCATGCCATAGAAGAACCATTTTTGGTTCTTTAAAGGAGAACTCCACTTCCAGAACAAAAATTTACAGATAATTTACTCACCCCCTTGTCATCCAAGATGGTCATGTCTTTCGTTCTTCAGTCAATTAGAAATTATATTTCTTGAGGAAACTTCAATGGACTTTAATGGTGCCCCCGAATTCGAATTTTCAAAATGCGGTTTAAATGCAGCTTCAAATGGCTCTAAACAATCCCAGCCGAGGAAGAAGGGTCTTATCTAGCGAAACGATCGGTCATTTTCGAAACAAATTGACAATGTATATACTTTTTAACCTCAAACGCTCGTCTTTTCTAAGTATGCGTGAACTGTTTTTTCCAGTTCAATACGGCCAATGTCGAAAAACTCCCATCTCTTTTTCTTTCCCAAATTCAAAAAATGTCCTACATCGCTGCAGAAGTACTAGGATGATTCTGACGTTGAAGAAGAAAACAAAATGGGAGTTTTTCGACAAACCCTAAATGTATTGACCAGGATTACACAGACTACACATGGGCATCACAGAGACGAGACAAGACGAGCGTTTGAGGTTAAAAAGTAAATAAATTGTCAGCTTGTTTTAAAAATGACAGATCGTTTCGCTAAATAAGACCCTTCCTCCTCGCCTGGGATCGCTTAGAGCCATTCAAAGCTGCATTTAAACTGCATTTTGGAAGTTCAAACTTGGGGGCACCATTGAAGTCCACTATACTGAAAAAATTTGGGAATGTTTTCCTCAAAAAACATAATTTCTTATTGACTGAAGAAAGAAAGACATAAACATCTTGGATGACAAGGGGGTGAGTAAATCATCTGTAAATTTTTGTTCTGGAAATGGACTTACCTTTTTATAATCTAAAGAACCTTCTTTCGCCACAAAGAACCTTTTATGCAACAGAAAGATTCTTTAGATGTTAAAGGTTCTTTATGGAACCATTCAGACAAAAAAGATTCTTCCCCTGATAGTACACATACATCTCGGAGACGTCTATTTGACGTCTGCATTTACATCTGCAAGACATAGACATAGTTTGCTCATCAGATGTCAAATAGATGTCTATTAGATGTCTTTAAGATGTTTATGATTTAGAATGTATGTAAAACTGACATCTTACAGCTGTCAGCCAGACGTTTGTACACAGGAGATGCTTTCCAGATCAAGAGATCTTTAACAGACATCTTGCAGATGTACTTGTGCTATCCGGGTCTATGACATCATGAAGTGCCTTTATTTTTGAAAGTGTATTACCACACTTTAAGGTTCAACTTAAAGGTTTAACATCAGAAAACTGTGCTTAGAGTGCTGTAGATATATTACAGGATTTATGTAATGTGCACATCTGTGTTATGAATCACAGTTTAAACGGTAAATCACTTACATGAGCATTTTCTTGATTTATGTTCCTTCAAATGCCAAGTGCCCACATTAACAAAAACACTTTTGCTGTAGGTACAAGGACAACAAAAGCTTTTGCGTAAAATATGCATGACTATTTGAGTTATCTAAGTCAGGAGTTGTGTCTTGGCAGTCTATTGAGGTGGATAAAGAAAACGTAACGCCTAAGTTCTTTACAGAAAGAAGTAACGCTTTGTAAGCACCTGTCAATCAAGCTAGCAATAGCGATTAAAGAAAAACAATGTTTTTTTAATGTTAGTTTAAGGTTATCAACATAGTTTTGATTGTTCTTTGGTTTCCTTGCAGTTTTAGTCAAACTAATGGGTCTATGTCAGGTATAAACTGGTATAATTGGATATACACACACTCGTTTGAGCGTGCAGCGTCATGCCAAGCACTCTATGGTGAAATCGCAACAGAGCGCATGCTTCACAGATCAAGACGCTCGATAGCGCAGCTCAGGCCAATAAATCTCTCTTAGATAAACAACTGTCATCTAACACATTAAAAAAAGGAAAAGGTGAGAGAAGGTGAGAGATAATTAGGGACGGGAATGTAGCACTTAGCAATTTGCCTCAGTAAATTACAGAACTGTCATTATAAAAAGCAGCTAGTTTGATTAGCCAATGTATGTCGCATATGTAATGTCTGTTTAGCATTTAGGAAGTGTACAGGTAAGTCTATACAGTAATACAGAGAGAAAGCTAACCAAAAGCTAACATTTTTATAAGAGCTAAACATCAGGATCAAGGAAACAGATCCAAGTTCCTTTTCATTTGAATAACCCTCAGATATTCACACACTGACCAGAAAGGGCTAATGCTAATAAGCTCAAATTTAAACACTAGCTAAGATCTCTAAAGAAGATGTTATCAAAACAGACATCAAACTGAGGGGCTCCATCTACTGGCTAAGCATGAAATCTACTTGTATCTATTCAAAAGGAGCTAATTTTGGCTTATGTTTGACATTGGATCCTCCAGCGTGTTTATGTCTGTCTGCCTGTCTCTCTCTTTCACTTAACGTCTGTTTTCTTTTTCTCTGAGTGCGTACTTCAATCCGTGTGTAGGCTGTGGAGACAAAGACGGTCGACTAGACTAGACCTGACAATGTTTTTGTCAGACTTACTGTAATCGAATCTCCACATTCAAAATGAATCAACTTTATTTTTCTACAGCTTTCCCACAACCAATTTACTACTTAGGGTAAGAGGTCTTTTCATAGCGTTCAAATGCTAGTATATATTATATTATCATATTTGTCTAAATGTTGTTTTCCACTGTGAAAACATCACAAATGTGATACAAAAAATGTGTTTTTTGTCAGAAATATCAACTCTTTCACAGAAATGTGTAAAACTACAAATTTTCATAAACGGCTAGTCCGCTAGTCTTTAGTGAAAAGTAACATGTTATGTTAAAATGCATGTTATTTCTTATTTAGTACTGACCTGAATAAGATATTTTGCATAAAGATGTTTCTGTATAGTCCACAAGAGAAAATAATAGTTTAATTTATTAAAATGACCCTGTTCAAAAGTTTACATACACTTGTTACTTAATACTGTGTTAGTACCTGAATGATCCACAGCTGTTTAATTTAGTGATAGTTGTTCATGAGTGCCTTGTTTGTCCTGAACAGTTAAACTGCTTACTGTTCTTCAGAAAAATCCTACAAATTCTTTGATTTTTGAGTATTTTTGAGCTCACTGATGTTTCACAAGGAAGTCTCATACATTAAGAGCTGGGGGTGAAAACTTTTGAAGAGATTTTGTCATTTAGTACTGCCCTTCAGAAGCTACAGAAGATACTTAGATGTTTCCCAGAAGACAAAATAAGTTAAATTTACCATGATCTTCAAATTCAGTACGTTTTCTCCTCCCGGCTCTTAATGTGTTATGTACCCTTTTGAAGCATCAGTAAGCATTTGAACCTTCTGTAATAGTTGCATATGAGTCCCTCAGTTGTCCTAAGAGTGAAAAGATGGATCTCAAAATCATACAGTCATTGTTGAAAAGGGTTCAAATACACAAAAATGCTGAAAAAACAAAAAATTTGTGGGATCTGAAAGACTGAAGGATCATTCAGGTAACAGCACAGTATTAAGAATCAACCGTGTAAACTTTGGAACAGGGTCATTTTTATAAATTCAACTATTATTTTCTCTTGCGGACTATATGTAAACACATTTTATGTGAAATATCTAATTTAGGTCAGTATTAAATAAAAATAACATGAATTTCGTATGACCCCTCTGATTTTGGTAAAACAATTAACATTTTGCAGATTCTGCAAGGTGTATGTAAACTTTTGACTTCAACTGTATATCAAAAATAAAAACACAAATAGCATATCTAGATAAACCAGTAGCATTCTATATTTTCAAGTCATTATGCTCTGAAAAATTTGAGCACTAATGTGTCTATGTGAAATACTGAATGGCTCATGAGTTGTAGGGCGTCTTAAGGGATTTCATCTGTTGGGAAAACACAGCTGCGAAATAGACGTGCTTCATATTTATGATTGGTAGCAATGTCAAAAGTTTCAAACGCATTTTTCACTAGTTTATCATTGAAATATGGGGGTGAATATTAACTTAGAATGATCAAGATGGTGCACTCACACATGGAGACTCATACCAGCTGTCTTAAGTCTCCAAAGCTGGTCAGTTTGTTTCTGTAATTTGCGGCAGATGTTCGAGGTTAAAATATGTCATAGATTATATCCCGTTCTCACCGTGTGGGAAGGACAGACAAAGTACAGAGACTAAGGTCAGTGTGCAAATTTGAATCTATAGTCCAGACTGACACGGTCTGTTAGATAGCTGAACAAATCCCTACCAAACCTGCATGAGTAACTTGTCCAAAGTAATCCACACTCAATAACATTTGCAACCGTACAGCAAAGCCCCAGCAGCCTAGCATCATGCCGAACACCACTCAGATTTCTTCAGAAACAGTACAACTAGCTTATTCTCTCCCATGGATGAATCATGCATGGCTGTTGGCTGCTCCACACCCTCGTAGGCGTGAAATTAATGTTTCAAAGACAAATCTGTCCAGTTCCTCCCCTCATCTTATAAACGAGGGATTATTACCGTCCAGGGTTTTGGAGCGATCAGGAGTTATGTCTGCTGTCAACGGACAAAAGAGCTGCGTTCTGTTTGTAGACCTTCCAGAGTTGGGATTTCAATCATCCTGTTTGAAATGATTTGTTTTGCCTTCTCTCCAGAGCCTATTCCTCAATGTCAATGCTCTCGAATAGCTTGAAATCTTGACGCCTCCACATATTTACATTAGAGTCATGCGGTCTTGGGTGAGGTTGGACAATAAGTGGACTGTGTTTTTGGGTAAAAATATCTGTGACCACCAATGAAGATGATTCTGTTCTGCATCTTCGATTATAATTGGTAGTATATTATAAAAATAGATCTCGAAAGCTAGGAAAGGTTTGGCTCGGCTTGTACTCAAAAAGGATCCCAGTCAGTTTGGAAAATGGATAGGTGGATTATGAGTATAACAATATGAGTAAAAAGTTGAAAAATCAAGTCTTAATATCGATGTCACTCGTTTCGATTTGGCCAGGTGTGTTTAATACAAAATGTGGCCTCCGTTGTATGCTTAAGGTGTGGCATTGACAAGTACATTGTTCATTCAGGTTGGAGTGAGTGCGACTGCTGTGTGTTTTCATTGGGAACTTACCGTGAGAGTGCCGTTAGGTCATCGCCGTGGCTGAAAGCGATAATTCTGTCTGTCTAATCTCATTGGTTTCCAGTTGCTTAAACCGTATGATGAGAAAATAAACACTGCAATAGCCCACCGTGTGTGTTTGGAGGGAAATCGAAGATTTGAACCTCATCTTAAAGTTATGTATGACATTTTGAACCTCTCTGACATTCTTTCATCCATGGAACACAAAAGAAGAGAATTAGAAGAATATCCAGGCTGCTCAATACAGTTTAAAGAGATAGTTCACAAGAAAATGAAAATTCTGTCATTAATTACTCATCCTCATGTCGTTCCAAGCCCGTGAGATCTTCGTTCATCTTCGGAACACAAATTGAAGGAGAAGTCCACTTCCAGAACAACAATTTACAAATGATTTACTCACCCCTTTGTCATCCAAGATGTTCATGTCTTTCTGTCTTCAGTCATAAAGAAATTATGGTTTTTGAGAAAAGCATCTCAGGATTTTTCTTCATATAATGGACTTCAATTGTGCCCCCAATTTTGAACTTCCAAAATGTAGTTTAAATGCAGCTTCAAAGGGCTCTAAACGATCCCAGCCGAGGAAGAAGGGTCTTATCTAGCGAAACGCAAGTCATTTTTTTAAAAAAATAATTTTTTTTATACTTTTTAAGCACAAAAGCTTGCGTAGCACAGGCTCTCGGATGCGCGTCCACGGGTCGTTCTTCAACGAATCTTTAATGTGACTCGCGAAGAACGAGTCGTCTCGGGGAGTGATTCGTTCAGTCGCGCATGCGCAACATCCTATTAGGTTCTGCACTGGAATTAGTTCACCTGTTTCGAGTCTTCGGGTTTTTCGAGTTGTTCGTTCATCTTATAGGGCTGTCACGTGATGCTGATTTTGCTAAAATTAACGAAATGACTCGAAAAAAGATTTGTTCATTTTTCTGAATGAGACACAAAGGTCAGAGTCGGTAAAATGATCTGAACTTCCCATCACTATTACGAACCACGTTTAAGTTCATCGTCTGTGTACTCCAGCTAAAAAAGGTAGAGTAGGGCGAAAAACTCCATCTTATTTTCTCCTACAACTTCAGAGTGGTCTGACACGTACCTTTTTGTTTGTAAACAGCGTTTGACTTGCACTTTCTTAGTCTTTGCGCACTGGCTTTGTAAACACTGGTTCTGTAGTTCCGCCTACATCTGGCGAGACCTTTTGACATGATTCAATAGTACGTAGCTTCGTGAACGCGCATGCCAGAACCTGTGCTACACGAGCTTTTGTGCTTAAAAAGTATTTTTATTTTCCAAAAAAATGACAGATTGTTTCACTAGATAAGACCCTTCTTCCTCGGCTGGGATCGTTTAGAGTCCTTTGAAGCTGCATTTAAACTACATTTTGGAAGTTCAAAATGGGGGCACAATTGAAGTCCATTATATGAAGAAAAATCCTGAAATGTTTTCCTCAAAAACCATAATTTCTTTACGACTGAACACAGAAAGACATGAACATCTTGGATGACAAAGGGGTGAGTAAATTATTTGCGAATTGTTGTTCTGGAAGTGGACTTCTCCTTTACGATATTTTTGATGAAATCCGAGAGCTTTCTGACTCCGCATTGACAGCAATGCAACTACCATGTTCAAGGTCTAGAAAGGTAGTAAGGACATCGTTAAAAATAGTCCACGTGACATCAGTGGTTCAATCTTAATTTTATGAAGCTACAAGTATAAATTTTGTGTGCAAAAAAAGACAAAAATGGAAAGATGAAAAATGGAAAGAACAAATTCAAATAATTAATAATCTTACCTCTGTTTTCAGCTTTATCATGTCACACCATCAAAAGTCTGTAATGCTTTTTGCACCTGTTTGATCTCAGAGCCAAGCATGTTAAAACAGATCATTAAATCAATGCTTCAATGTATGTTCCTAAAAAAATCCCCAACTTGATTTACTGCCTGTGAGAAATGCACTGAAGGGGGACAGTGGAAGATTTAAGATTTGACAGTGGATCTAAAACTTAAACTATTAGGAACATTTTGTTAGTTGAAATAAAGTAAAAACTTTGACTAAACAAATATTTGGAGTGCTCCAGTGCTCCAGTGTAACTAATAATGCAGCTAACTGCATGCAAGTGCAGTTTAATTTATCTTGAAGTCTAGTTCTAAGAGTAACTCCTGCATATTAGGAGTAGCTTTTAGCTTAGCAAGCTATAGTTTCAATGTAGCATCCCCAAAACTTGTATATTTGAACATACACTCTCACTGAAGGCCATCATCATCTCATAAGCTTAAAGACAAAACAGAGTATAAATAAATTTGAAGGAGTTCTCTGTCTCGCCCTCTCTTTTCCACCAGTGATTTGATACTATGTATTTAGCATCTGTTTCCAGAATTCCAGAACTTGCTATTTTCCACTCTTTATTTTAGCTCAGGTCTTTAGAGCTGAACTCATTTCGGTTAATGTATTCTAGCGGCAGCTGCATCCACTGCCAAACCTTAACAGAGTGTCTGTACAGAGTTCCCACATGTTTTGCTCGCACAAAATCACATGAAATGATGTAGCATCAAACTGCTCAGATCTGTATCACAGGATGATACAAATCTCAACATATCACTTAAATCAAATGGATAATGGATGCGTGAACTAAGGCCAGAAACATACTCTACACAAATATGTGGATTCAGAAGCAAATGCTTGGCCAATGCGCTGGAAGCATGCAGTCACATTACACATACTTAGCATGCGTACCTTCAAATGTATGGCCACTTATTGAAGGGACACCCATTTGTCTTTGAAACCATCTAGCAGTGTAATTCCTAAATTGCAAAATGCACCTCAGTAATGAGTGTACAACCAGGCCAGCCACTACACTAGGGCTCTTCAAATCCGGTTCTGGAGGGCCACTGTCCTGCAGAGTTTAGCTCAAACCCTGATCAAGCTAATTTACCTGTGACTTTCTATGGCAGGGGTCTTTAAACTCTGTCCTGGAAGGCCGGTGTCCTGCAGAGTTTAGCTCCAACTCCAATTAAACACACCTGAATCAGCTAATCCAGGGTTTCTGCAGGTTTTATGAAGGTAAATTTAAGACTTTTTTAAAGACGTTTTAAGACCAACTAAAATTTTTTTATAATAAAAATCGAAGGGAAAACAATACAGCAATATGTTCTCTAAGTATAGTTCGAGTTTTACTTTCACTTTCAAATTAGCAGTAGTTCAGCGTTTAGCAATTGTTTGTTTCACTTTACTTCGGTAAAAGCGCCATGCACATTTTACTTTCACTTTCAAATTAGTGGGAATTCTGCGTCAAGTAGTTATTTGTTTTTAGTTTGTTTGAATTTTCCCTCTTTTCTTCACTTTGCTTCAGTTTTAATTGTATTGTCTGTTTTCTAACTTAACTAAATGATTTTTATTACTATAAAAAAATCTAAACGACAAGTTCTTCTTTGGGTGACTGACAGATGAAGCAGCACATATCGCCATCTACCGCGTATTGTTTAATGAATATTAAGCGACCTAAGCCATGGAGTACAGAAATTACATTTTCACTTCACTTTAAAATGAAACACATAAGGAAACAATCCCTCACGAAAATTAACGCCATGATCACATGAATTTAAGACTTGCTGCTCTGATTTAAGACCTTTTCAATGCCTTAATTCATGGAAAAGCATTTTAAGACTTTTTAAGACTTTTTTTTTAAGACCGTGGAAACCCTGTAAATGAAGATCTTACTAGTCATACTAGAAACGTCTAGGCAGGTGTGTTGAGGCATGTTGGAACTAAACTCAGCAGGACACCGGCCCTCCAGGAACACATTTGAAGACCCCTGTTCTACGGATCCTGAAGACCTTGATGAGCTTGCTCAGGTGTGTTTGATTACAGTTAGAGCTAAACTTTGAAGGCCCTCCAGGACAATATTTGCAATATGTACTGTAAGCAATACTGTAAGTGATTTAAAAAAATAGCCCAGTGTCGCTATTCATCCAGAAACATTTAACTTGAACTACCAAGATTTTCATTAAACTGTTGTGCTGGCATAGGAGTAATTTACTTGAAAGAGAAAACAAACCATAGGTCAAGAAAAGTTAATGCTAATGCTACACTGCACCAGTTTTTATAGTACTTGATTGCAGACAAAACCAGACTCTGACTCAAGTCTGTCTCAAGTCCAAGCCCAAGAATAAAACCAAGACCAAATTTTCTTTGACTAGTCGAGACCAGCTCATTCAAGTCCAAGATCGAGACTAGTTCGAGTCCAAATGCTCCTAAAAATATGGTCTTGGACTTGGGTCCTACAATCCTGGAACCCTGCACCAGTTTTGTAGTGCTTGAGTGCGGACAAGACCGGACTCGGACTCAAGTCCAAGCTCAAGCCCAAGCCCAAGTCCAAGAACAAATCCAAGACCAAATTTTCTATCATTCAAGTCCAAGTTCGAGACCAAATGCTCCTGAAAATATGGTCTTGTCTCAGATTTAAATGAGCTGATCTTGACATAGAAAACATGGTCATGAACTCAGACTTGGGTCTTACAATCCTGGAACACTGCACCAGTTTTGCAGTACCCGAATGCAGACAAGACTGGACTCAGACACAAGACTGTCTGAGGTCCAAGTCCAAGCCCAAGCCCAAATTTTTGATGGCACGTCGAGACCAGCTCATTCAAGTCCAAGTTTGAGACTTAGCTGAGTCCAAATGCCCCTGAAAACTTGAATGAGCTGATCATGACTAGTCAAACAAAATATGATCTTGGACTTGAGTCCTACAACCCTGGAACACTGCATCAGTTTGTAGTACTTGAGTGATAAGACCGGACTCAAAACTTTCTCAAGTCCAAGCCCAAGCACAAAACCATCTTTTCTATGACTAGTCGAGAATAGCTCATTTAAGTCCAAGACAGAGACTAGGCTGAGCCCAAATGCTCCTGAAAATGTGGTCTTGGACTCAGATTTAAATTAGTTGATCTTGGCTAGTCTTAAAAAAAACATTGTCTTGGACTCAGACTTGGGTCCTACAACCTTGGAACACTGCACCAGTGTGGTAGTACTTGAGTGCGGACAAGACAGGTCTCAGACTTAAATCGGTCTAAAGTCTAAGCCCAAATTTTATATGACTAGTCGAGACCAGCTCATTTAAATCCAAGATTGGGACTAGGCCAAATCCAAATGCTTCTGAAAATATGGTCTTGGACTCAGATTTGAATGAGCTGATCTTGACTAGTCATAGAAACCATGGTCTTAGACTTGGACTTGGGCCCTACAACCTTGGAATGAATACAAGCAACACATGGGAACTAAATCACCCTCAGAATAACAAACAGACCTCTAAACACTTCAGATGCTTAATGTTCTAGGGTTTTGGTTGTTTTACCAAAAATCTGACCGTCAAAGCCAGAGTTGTATCCCATTGCTTGCTATGGGTATTAAACCATCCTAAACTGTTGCATCCAAGATAGAACACAAGCAATAAAAATTGTTTTGACAAACTCAACTAATTTTGTCAGTTGCTAGGTTTCCATTTATACTGAGTAGTTCCCCCCACTGTGAAATTTCATTGGTCTATCATCCTGCTTCCCATAACTCTACGCTGTCACATTTTTGCATCGCCACTGATAACCATTTGTATTGTGCATGGTTAGGACAATGTTAGCTTAAAAGTTAGCTGTCGCTTGGTTTGGCCATGATCTGCATGAATGCCCAAATGTGCAATTTTAAGCTTTTTTCTAATGCAACTTTGGCCTTAACGTTGGGTTTTACGGTGCTTGTAAACACAAGCACATGCACACAATCATCAACACACCCACCCAAACCCGAGCGCAAACCCAAGCACCTTTCCCCGTCTCCTAGTACACTCCGTGTGTTTTTATGCCTTCGTCTATTGTTTTACACTATTTTCACCCTCCTTCCCCTCATTCTGTTGGCGGGGAGCCACTGCCAGACTCTGTGGCTCTGTGGTTTGGTTGGAAAGGGCTCGTTCTCTCGCTCTCTCTGTTCCTCTCTGTCTGGCATAGGTGCAGTGTTGGGCCTCTGTGTCTGCAACAGACACACAAACACACTCACACGGCTCCCTTCGCACGCGAGGTGCCGTGTGGGCCGTGGTCTCAGACATTCTCAGGTGGTGACTTCAGGAGAGAGTGTCTACATCCGCGGGGCTCCTGGGAACACGGGCTGGCCTGTTCCTTTTGGAGGTCTTGTTGAGGGAAAGGAGGGTTCCTTTCCTCTCTCTCTCTCTCTCTCTCTCTCTCTCTCTCGAATATTATTCGCTCACTCTTCTCTCCCTTTCTCTTTCAGTCCACTCTTGGCCGTTTTGGGTTGCCGATCATCTGGTGCTGATTACAGTCCTGCCTCCCTTGTTGACATGAGGAATGGGCTGATGTAGTCTCCTTTCTTGTTTCACTCATTTTGTCTCATCTTCTCTCCAATATTTCTCTTGTCCATGTCTCTATTGTCTTGTCTCATGTCATCTTCTGTCTAGTTTCTCAATTTTCATCTCTTCGTTTCTCTCTGATTTGGTCTTTTCTTGTCTGTTGTCTCTGGTCCGTATTGATCTCGTTTGATCTCATCTTATCTTGTCTCTCATTTAGTAGTCTCATTTCTTTCTGGACTGTTTCTTTGTCATTTTGTCTCGTCTCTGCTCAGTTTGTCTCCTATAAATTGCTCTGGTTCGTCTTATGTTAGTCTTATGTGTCTATCTCTCTATCATTTAGTCTCATCTCATCTGTTTCTCTCATTTTATCTTTAAGGTTTCACTCTTATTTTCTTTCTCGTTTACTATTTCACCCATTTTGTTTCATTTCATTTTTCATCCATTTCTCCCTCTCCAGTTTCTCCACCTCAACTCATCTTGCCTCCTTTGTTCTTTTAACCTGCCTCATTATTTACCTCAGTTTTTCTTTCAACTTCTCTCAGTCCATCTCATTTCGAATCACCTCCTCTATGTCTCACTCAACTGTTTTGCTCTCATTTTATCTCCTCTCATCTCGTCTCATCTGCTTCTCCTCTCTCTGTCCATTTTTAAGCTTCAAACCACCAAGAAAACCGAGCCTCTGTTTCCCATGGAGTGAGTAATCCCTCTCTCTGTCTGTGGCCAACAACTGTGAATCACATATTTATCTGCGGGAACCCAATTCAGGCTGAGAGTCTTTGAGTCGCAAAGAGAGGCCTCTCAGGCCTGCTGGACTCCAGAACGCCCTCGATGAACCTTAACAAACCAAGATCAGTGCAGTGAGAGTCTAAAGAGAAGTGCGCCAAAAGTTGAGGTTGGGTCTGTATGTTCTGGTCAATGAGACATTTTGGCCATTTTAAGGTCAAGTATGTTGATTCAAGACTTGAAAATGTGTTATTTTGTGCGGCAAGGAGGTCGCTAACCATTATGCGCAATTATGCAACCATTTTTCGTTTTTTAGGGGGTTCGAGCACACGCTGTGCACTGTTCTCGAGCTGCGGTGCTCTCTTTCCACAATTAGAGCCGTCAATCTCTGTTTCCTGCCAAATCTACTTTATTACTTCCCTCAAAACCGTCCAAGATCCCAGTGCTTCGTGTACCAAGGTCAGCTTTTGACTCTCGATTCGGAAATTGACTTGACAGTACGTGCGAAGGAGCATCTGAATTCATGCTCCTTCGTTTCCCGCAGAGGAACCTTTTGATTCGACGGCGGTGACTGCTGGCTCTCTCCACACATTTCCAGAGTGTCATTTGCGTACATTTAGGATGTATTTTTGCTGGAAAGTCAACTAGGTTTTCATTCAACAGTGCACCTGCTGATATGTTGAGTAATGTAAAACCATGATATGGAAAGCCAATCAACCAACACATCCCACGGAAATCTCATTACCCAGGTTTTTCTCTACCAAAAAAACCCCTTTCACTTTGGTAGCAAGTGGGAATGTTTGAGGGATAAGAATTGGAATACAGTGAACTGGATTTCAGAATTGGATTGGCTTGAAGTGAACAGGTAGTCCAAAAGATTGGATTAAACTGGAATTGTGTGCAGCGAGAACAAGTGGGCAGTAATTGGCCTGAATAAGCTATGAAGTGGACCAGATCAAAATCATACCAGATGTGTAGCATCCTTAAATCCCCTGTACTGTAATTATTCAGGCATTTTCTCTCTTTCCATTTCTTTTTTTTTTTTCACAGCTATCCTCTAGTTGGAACTGACTTGGAGAAGAGAAGTTTTTATAAGATGGCTGGAAATGAAGAAGTGCTGCCATATCCAAGATCCCATTCCCTGGATGCAGAAAAATAAGGTTGAAATTACAAACCATTAAATCACTACCTCTATGCAAAAGCAGGACATTTTTGTGAATAATTAGAACAGTTTGTGATACACAATTGAGGTCAAAAGTTTACACACACCTTGCAGATTCTGCAAAATGTAAATTATTTTACCCAAAATAAGATTGATCATACAAAATGCATGTTATTTTTTCTTTAGTACTGACCTGAATAATATATTTCACATAAAATGTTTACATATAGTCCACAAGAGAAAATAGTTTAATTTGTAAAAATGACCCTGTTCAAAAGTTTACATACACTTTATTCTTAATACTGTGTTGTTACTTGAGTGATCCACAGCTGGTTTTTCTGTTTTGTGATAGTTGTTCGTGAGTCCTTTGTTTGTCCTGAACAGTTAAACTGCCAACTGTTCTTTAGAAAAATCCATCAGGTCTCACAAATTCTTTGGTTTCCCAGCATTTTTGTGTATTTGAACCCTTTCCAGCAAGGACTGTATGATTTTGAGATCCAACTTTTCACACTGAGGGACTCATATTGCAGCTATCACAGAAGGGGGTGAAAACTTTTGAACCGATGTGTACATTTTTCTTGTTTTGCCTACAGACCATATATTTTTTAAATTTAGTACTGCCCTTCAGAAGCTACAGAAGATACTTACATGTTTCCCAGAAGGCAAAATAAGTTACATTTACCCCGATCTTCAAATTCAAAAAGTTTTCACCCCCCGGTTCTTAATGCGTTGTTTTTCCTTCTGAAGCATCAGTGATGGTTTGAACCTTCTGTAATAGTTCCACACGAGTCCCTTAGTTGTCCTCAGTGTGAAAAGATGGATCTCAAAATCATACATTGATTGTTGTAAAAGGTTCAAATACACAAAAATGCTGAAAAACCAAAGAATCTGTGTGACCTGAAGGATTTTTCTGAAGAACAGCAGGCAGTTTAACTGTTTAGGACAAACAAACAAAAAACACAGCATTAAGAATCAAGTGTATGTAAACTTTTGAACCATATACATTTATAAATTCAACTATTATTTTCTTTTTTTGGATGTATATATAAACATCTTTTATGTGAACATCTTATTCAGTATAACCCCTCTTATTTTGGTAGCATTTTGCAGATTCTGCAAGGTCTGTGTAAACTTTTGACCTCATCTGTAAGTGATAATTATAATGTATATATAGTCTTACCTCTTAAATGCGATTTCAGCAATTTGATTGGGC
Source organism: Labeo calbasu (assembly GCA_019740295.1). Classification (NCBI taxonomy): domain Eukaryota; kingdom Metazoa; phylum Chordata; class Actinopteri; order Cypriniformes; family Cyprinidae; genus Labeo; species Labeo calbasu. The sequence goes on from JAHKKF010515707.1 coordinate 23,475, forward strand.
AAAGATGGTGGAATTTTAATGGCTTGGAACCAACTAAAGCCAAACCTGCTAATTAAGAAAAATGTGAAATGTCAATTTAAGATTAATTTGGTAGCATTAATTGAATACCTAAAGCAATACAGAATACCAGTACAAAACCTGTATAAAATAAACCACTAGTTGATTATACGTCTGCCTCAATAATGTAATGTTGTTAAATATTAATGATCCTAATTCGGGAGGAAATATTAATATGCAATACATTGCGATTACTTTAATCAGCATATCTTGCAATTAACTGTATTATTTTTTCTCAATTGACAGCTGTACAAAATCTTTTCTGGTTTATGGTCATATTCGTTGCTTTCCACATTAGGTTGTTTTACACTGTCGTATGAGTGCGACTCAAGCTGGCCAATTCCTCACACCGTCTGACGGATTAAAGTTGACATTTATTGAATTGGGTCTTTGCTCTCTTGGTGGCCCCTGACGTTAAAAGATCCCTTAGTCGGTTAAACGCTGTGTCAGGGGAAGGGTCAAATGCTTTTTCTTTACCTGTGTCAGTGTTACTCAAAGTCAATTTCAAAGTACTTTATTGGAATGACTGTTTTATAGACAACAACAACAACAAAAAAATACATTTCAATGTTCACTTTTTCTAGCTTTTGATCTGCCAGTTTTTCTCGTTCTCCTACCGGTTTGTGTGAACAACATCCATGTGTTTGACCGACTTCTTTCCATACCTGTGAAAAACACTCAAAGTAACTCTCTGAACGCATGCAGACTGAATAACAGCATAAATCAAAGCCTACTGTTGCACCACATGGTAAAACCACAGAAACATGACTCATAGTAGCCATTTTTCAACTTCATGCTGTTTGGATGAAAACCTTGGAGACATTTTTGGGTGTATATTGTAGATGTTACACATGAGCTGCCTGTTGTTAAATTCAAAACATAAGATTTCCATCAAACACTAATCGCCGTGAATAACAACAACACTCAAAAGTAGTCTTAGCAGCCTTTGGGAAAAAAAGGGGATTTAGCAATATTTTCAGTTATTCAGTTTTTGAGCAAAATAATAATAGCAGAATAAGTATATGAAACAATATGTATATTAATGAAATAAGAAATTAAATTATTAACAGAGTTTTATTTCTCAATTAAACTGTCCTTGTTTAAGAATGTTAATAAATTCACTGGAAACAAAACACAAAATTCAATTGCGCACCAGTGATTTCAGATGAATAAAGCGAGATATAAAAATAGATGAGATCAAAGAATGATTGTTTGGCCTAAAATATAAGAGGTGTGGTTGTTTGAAGGCGATCCAATACAGATCCCTTTATCTCCCATCCAAAAGCACTGGACTCACATTCACACATGCACAATAAGAACTTACTCAAAATAGAAGCATCAGTGCGTCTCGCATTACTGTGAATATGTGAGAGCACAACAGATGTGTCTCTGCTGACTTGTGCAATTAAGAGATGTGTTTAAAGCTATTCAATTGGAGTTTGATGACAAAAATGACTTTCTGGAGCAAGACGGGAAAAAATAAATATGGTGTTTGATAAAGGGGCTATAAATGAGGCAACCAGCTGTGTTCATTAGACAGCTGGAATATGCCTGCGTGTCATTTTTTTGCATTTGAGCGTAAGAGAGAGAGAAAGACAGACGGGGAGAAAAAGAGAGAGGTGCCAACTAAACAGAAGGCACACGTTAACTCTTTACTGCTAATACATTAGCAATAAAGCACCGAATA
>JAHKKF010515708.1:3602-38034 GCA_019740295.1 Labeo calbasu
ATTTTTGTAATGCGAGGGCGCATCAAATCTCTTCGTTAACAAATCTCTTCTCTCGCAGGTGGATTTTCTTCACTCTCACACAAAATAGACACGCTTTCTTTCGCTTACATGTGCGCGCTCAGAGACTTAAATAAGCGCATATGACAACGGATGTAAAACAGTATTTACATAGCATAACAGTGGAAAATGTTTCTGTCTCACACATGTACTGCATTGTCCCGCAAAATCACATTTATGTCCCGCAACAGATCTATTGCCAGGTGGTCACACTATTTACCACCATTCAACCTACTTACCTGAGAAATAAATAAACAACTATCACCAGAGTCATCAGCCCAGTACAGGGAAATGGGTCTGCTTTCATTGATGCAATGAGAGACAAAAGAAGGTAAATATAGTGTTTTGCTTATATATAGTGAATTTATTTCTTATATGTGAAATCATGAAACTGTATTATGATGTTGTAAGGTAACCTGTATAAGTGAAGTATATTTAGGAAAGGAAAGAAAAGGAAAGGAAGTGACATGTGGCCAAGTATGGTGTCCCATACTCTAAATTTGTACTCTGCATTTATCCCATCCAAGCAGTGAGTAGTGTACAAACACACGCACACACTGTAAACACACCTGGAGCAGTGGGCAGCCATTTTTGCTGCAGAGCAGAATTTAGGTCCAACCCCAATTAGACACACCTGAACCAACTAATCCAGCTCTTATAGGCATACTAGAAACTTCCCGACAGGTGTGTTGAGGCAATTTATAGCTAAACTCTGCAGGACACCGGCCCTCCAGGACTGAGTTTGGGTGTCCCTGCTCTAACCATTAGACCACTACTGCCTCCTTTACTGTTTTTTACTGAATGTTTGTGTATTCGTTCTCTTTCAAGTGGCTTGAGTCAGTGACTAAATGTCTCTTGGAAGATCAACCTGTAGAACATCTACATCTACTGCATGTGCAGCTTTTCACGCCAGTCAGCTGCAAACAAAGGAGCTCACCCCTGCAATTTCAGCTCTACTTCCCCTGTTCCCTGATGACTCCAAATCAGTGGCTATGATTCATCATGCAGTGAATGTCATTAGTCAAGCAGTATGGAGGGTAAATCTAGGACAAATACCAACTGTCACTGTGGATCAGGCTCTGTAAAGCATAGCCAAACAAATACAGTGGAGTGGGCCTAATACACATGGAGAAAACCATTTTATCATTGTCTTAGGTGGACTGCATATTGAGATGCAGCTCTCAAGATACTAGGGGTCTAGATAGAAGGTAGTGGTTGGGTGAAAGCCCTTATCCACGCCAACCTAGCTACCCAAGAAGTTGCAGAATCCGCCCTGAATCCGCCCTTGTCTCACACCACACAGACAAGGCTGCGTGTCCACCAAACCATTTTTCCTCGCGGCTAGCATATTTTTTGTGTCACGTTTTTTAAAATGCCAGGAGCGTGCTGACCGCTGAGATCTCAGTGTTTGGGCATTTTTTGGGCACTGAGAGTTGAAGAATATTCAACTTTGAGTAAAACGCTGCATTCATCACTGTCACTTTTTAGTCAGCTAACCAATCAGAGTGGAGGAGGGGTGGGACTACTGACCTCCCTGCTTGTACTACGACTGAACGACAACGGAGAAGTTAATATTGCGTGTCTCAGAGTATGTCTTTACCAAATAGAATTGCTTGATTACCATAATATTGTTATGAACAATAATGCTTGGAAGAATATTCGGCATGCGTCTGACATATACTTCAGCGGATATTCTGTATCATAGCAACCACAGCGTCTCAACGGGGAAAAAAACGCTGCGCTCACACCTGGTGTGTTCAGCTGGCTAAAAATGCTTTAGTGGACAAGCAGTCAAAAGCTAACAACCAGTACTTTCAATAAAGTAAATGTGATGTGATCTAGGAAAACCCAACACATGGTGAAATTTGACCTTTTTAAGCTTTTGATACCATATGAAAGCTGGGTTCCTGAGTTCCATAGCTTGAACGTAACAAACGTTATGGCTAGCTGATAGCTATGATTTTTAGGAATGGAATTTTGAGACGGGTTTGACTTTTAATTCACGAGTTTAATAAGAGCTGTCTGTCAGGAGCACTATACTGCATCATTACACAAACTAACATTACTCTGAAGAGGACAGTTTTCCGTTGTTTATTATGGGCATAGTCTCTGAATGTTTGATCAACCCTTGTATGTTTAGATAGCGCAAATAGTGTACCTTGTAGGTTACATTTTAAAAAGAGAGTGCAGCGCAACTGTTTGTAACACACTGTCATCGGACTCCTCCTTTTTAGTAACTTCATCTTGGAGTTCAGCAGTAAGGGTGCGCCGGTTGATGTGACTGAGGAAATGGGAAACCCCTTTGCAAAGGACAGCAACAACCTTCTGAAGCTGAACTTTAAGAATTAGCAGATCAAGCTTTTGTGGATGCTGTTTGGATTGCAGAGAAGATGCAGGGCCCATCACTGCCCCTTTGAAGAGGTACAAGCTCCCTCTTTTTAAAACAGCTTCAATAAAAAGACAGTACCAGGGAAAAAATCACTGAAAAATCACTGAAAAATGTCTGTACACTGTTTTCCAGACTCTACATCACCTGTCGGACCCGTGATGGGAACCTAGAAAACTTCTTCAAACACAAAAATCAGACCTACCCTCGATCACTCTCCCTTCATGGTGGACTACACTTGGGAAACAAGGCTGATCAGTTAAGTTGCCTAGAAAACAGTTTAAGCCAGGGATAGGCAACGTCGGTCCTGGAGTGCCGATGTACTGCAGAGTTTAGCTCCAACCCTGAAAAAAAAACCTCACCTGCCTGTAGCTCTAGTAATCCTGAAGACCTTGATTAGCTTGTTTAGGTGCGTTTGATTAGGGCTGGAGCTAAACTCTGCAGGTCATCAGCACTCCAGGACCGACATTGCCCATCCCTGGTATAAGTAGTGCCACAGACAGTGTTGCACAAAGCAAACAGTGAGGTCCAAATACTAGATGAATGTTCTATCATCTCACCCACAAGAATCAGATCAGATTTCCCTTTGCATGAAGAGGCATGATACAAGGATGCTACTCCATGTGGCGGATGCTACAAGAAAAGGATTTAAAAAGATCACCCTGCACACTGTGGACACAGATGTTGTGGTCCTAGCTATTGCATATGTGTCAAAGCTGGACATTGAAGAGTTGTGGGAGCCATTTGGAACTGACAAGAACTTCAGATACATACCTGTCCAGGAGACAGACAAGTCTCTGGATCCTGGGTCTTCCTTTGTTCCATGTTTTCACATGCTGTGACACAGTATCTGCATTTGCAGTTCAGGGTAAGAAGACAGCATGGGATACCTTAAAAACATACAAATTCAATACAGGCCTTCATGGTTCTGTCAAAGCATTCCAGAGGAGGTCATTTCCACTGAGCCAACTCAATGTTGATCAAACTCTCTGAAAGTCTCAAGTTGTTCATAAAGAAATTAAGAGGAATGGAGCAAATACCCCCCAACTAAGGATGCACTAGTGTTGCACCTTAAAAAAAAAAAACAGTGACACTGTTGGGGACAAACATGTGGCACAAACAAGGTGGCACCAACTATGCCATCTCCAGCAGAGTGCAGAAGCGACTGCAGACAATTGTGGCCTCCTTAAAGTGGACCGCTCTGTGTCAATGTGGTGGAGACTGTAAAAGAAGACAGTACAGAATAAGTTAAACAACAACAACAACAACAAAACAATCAAACAAAAGTGTTTCTGAAATAGATTTTTTGAAGTGAATCTTTGTGTTTAACACATTCTTTTTAAGTTGAGTTGCTTAGGGTTGGGCGATGTCGTCTACCAAATTGGCATTGGACAATGTCTACAGTGAAACATTGTGATGGACGATAACATCGGCGGCGGCGGGGGGTTAGGGGGTTGAGGAATATTCAGAAAGGCACAGAAAACGAATAATGCGTTCTAATAAAATAACGCGAGTGACATGGTTAGCTGCTTGCTAGCAGTAGCCTGTTACATTGAATTACATGAAGTACATGGAATTTCACCTACCACATAAATAGAGTAAGGAGAGATGACTGAGGATGATGGTGAATGATTTGCAGATCCTGAGCACCACTGACAAGGATCTAACCTTGTAAAATGTGTGGTAAGTACTGCCGCTCTAATATGCACAAAGGACGTGCAATTGCAAATATCAAAAGTGAAAGTTTCAAAAGCGCAATATCAAAGTGCAGTTAAATCGTGCAAAATGACACAAATTTACCATGTGTGTCCTCACTTGTGGGGTGGATTGGAGGCAGAGGAAAAATAGATGTTAAATAAGATAAAATATTCAGCTTACCAAGGACGATATTAAATGCATACTTAAAAAGGCTTTATTTAATGCTGTTGTTGGCTTGTGAACATTTAACAGTGTTGATGTTGTTGTTCTCTCACAGATTAATTGCAATGTTAATATCATACATACATAAATACATAGTTCCGCCATTATATTGCGTCAAGAGATGCAAGTTTATGACTGAGTCAGCTGTAAAGACTTTTATGTTGAAACAGACTGAAACAGGGTTGTAAACAAGGACGTAATTTTTACATTCAACAACTTGTAAGAGGCACCCAACAAATGAACTGAGCAGCACAGGAAATCACCCTTAACAGTTTAAAGAATACAACCACAAAGATATTGCTTCCCTCAGTGGACATTCAAACTAATATTTTATTTTGAATATGATATTGAGCTGAAGAATGAATGCTGTATCAGATGCAGGTAATCACACTCGCTCAATCCATCTCTCAATCATGATATTCGACTCTGCATAATACAGTAAGCTTTTAACCCTTGTGCGTCAATAATAAAAAGTTACACATAGGTCCTCAGTGGACAAAAATGTCCATGTCAAAAAACTGTCATCAAAATTTTAAGCTATGGAGCACAGACTTAAGTTTGGTCTCAATTTAAAGAAGACCCATGGCAGATAAATGTTTAAGTATAAAAAGTTTAAAAAGTGAAACAAAAAAACAGTTATAGAGGTTTAAGTTTATGAAAATGCTTTATGAACAATATTTTATATAAAGTATATATTTTATGAAGCACGTTAAACTCTAAACTTGCTAGAATATCAAAGCCATAAATCTAAACAAGTTGTGTTCCAAATCTGAGGTTGATATATCTAAAAATGAGCTTTCAGTAAGATTTTGTTCGGGCGCAGTACCAGATTTTCCAGCAAAACTGCACTGGTGCACACGGTGGTTGGATTTGTGATTTGCAGTATTTTTTCTCTCTTATTACAAGGACACACACGCGCACACACACACACACACACACACACACACACACAATTTTGTTTTATGACACACATACAAACTACACTCTGACATCCATACCATTATTTAACCAATTGGCTCTATAATATGCAGAAGCGAAAAAAACAGGAATAAAGCATTTGCTTTATAGGCCATACCTAAAAAAAAAATGACACCATCTGGTAAAAAATAGTAAAAAAAAAAAAAAAAAAAATTAAAGCCTTGCCAACAGAATGAAAGCCTGTTAACAAAAATTGCATCATTTTACAGTTAAATGGCACTGTGACTAAAAATAACAGTTTTAATGGGGACATTTTTGTCCTTAAGGTCAAAAATGAAAGGAACTTTTTGTTTGTTTTGTTTTTAATCGACAGGACAGTGAAGATACGTCAAGAAGCAAATGGGAGAGTGGGGGTGGGATTCGTGAAAGGTCCACAAGGGGGGATTCGATCACGGGACACCCAAAGCGCAGTTGTGCCATGACATTTTAAAAAATTACACTGTAAAACTGGACATTTGAATCCATGCTGGGAGGAAGTAGTTCGTAAAAGACATTCAGTGGTTATTTCTGATTTATTTACAAACTTGTGCCACTGAACTGTTGTGTAAACAAGATTGTACACAAGTACAAAAAAATTCTAATCAGTTACATTTTATCTGTATATCTTTTCACAAACTATGTTGTTCCAAAGAAGCTTTAAAATGAATAGTGAGACCAAGCTAAAAAAAAATGTTGTATCTTCTGTGTACCTATTATTTAGGCAAATATTTATACATTTGTATTTGTATAAATATTTTGAAAAATGTAAAAATTTAGATTTTATATATGAGTGCTGATTATGACTGTTCAGATAACTCTGATTGTTTCAGATTGCTGCAGTGACTGTGGTTAGCCAACAGATGGGGGCGCAGTTCTTCCGTCTATTTTAAATTGCATACCTTGAGCTAAAGCAAAGTTTATGGGATACAATTCTGTCTTCTCTGAAACAGATGTTCATCTGGCTGTATATTTACAGAATGATTAAGGACTGTCATGACAGATGACATGAAAACAAAAGATAAACTCTTCATCCAGATATTCAAAACAGCCAAGTCAAGTTAATAAAATGAATGGATAAGAAAGCGATATTTTCTACATTTCTATTTTCTGTTTTAACTGGTGCTGAAACTAGTAGTCACATTTAAACTTTTTTTAAAAAAAGCATTTATTTTAGTGAAGCAAATCTTTAAAGTGTTTAGTTAAAGAATTAGAAATTTATAAATAATTGTGATAAAATATCTCATTATAAATATTTTATATTCATGCTGTTTGTTGGCACTACATTAAACATACAATTAAACAAAATGTTGATGTGTAATACACTGTAACTTTTCATAAGCGAGCGCTGCAGTTTTAGAATTTATTGATGGCAAGAACTGTCATACAGAATTTAATTTATTTTCACAATTACAATTTACATTTTACATGTACACACACACACACACACACACACACACAAACTACATTAAAATTAAGTTACTCTATCGCACCAGTTACAGCCAGTTACAGTAAAATTACTTGAATTGTAAAAGACAATCTGAGTAGCAAACAAAATACTAAATAAATAGAAAGCTGTATTAACAAGATAACAGGGTAAGTTTACTTTATTTAAAAATATTTTCACACATTAGATTATGTGTGATTATATAACCTGTGAATTTTAATGCTTAGGAACACATTACTGTGCAAATGTGATGATTCACAAAACATTCTGTAACACAATGAGGTTCCATTTGTAAACATTCGTTAACATAAACTAACAATGAAAAATATTCTAAAACATTTATTCATCTGAGTCAATGTTAATTTCTTTATTTAGTAATACATTTTTGAACCTGACCTAACATGAACTAACAAGTTACATTTTTATTAACTAGCATTAACAAAATTAATAAATATTGTAACATTCTCATTGCTCATTGTTTTTTGAATGGTAGTAAATGCATTAACTAAAATTAAGTAATAATTATTGCAAAGTGTGACCAAATATAAATTAATACCTAATCCCCACTATCCCTGTTCATGTTAATATGTGAACTAACCAAGAATCCGGCTTGGAAAGCAGAAGTGGCGTTGAAGCTCACGGGAACCTCACGGGAACAGACAGGGCCAGCAGTGGCCACAATATGGTCTCATCCCCTCAAGGCCCTCCATGGCCTGTGTCTGTGCCGGGAGAATAATAAGCCTTTGTGAATAGAGCCTCATAAAATCCTGCATCCCTACAGAGTGAGAGAAAACCAGGCACCTGTATTCAGAATGCGTGAAAAGAGCTTCGGCCCTTTTCACTTGAAGCAACTGCTTAGTCTGGGATAAGTGAAAATGGTTAATTACAATAGAGTAAGACTCAAATGGAAATGCAGTTGCAAGAACTAGAGAAACACAAAGCAGACTGTGAAAATTTTCACTATCAGTTCAGATCTTAAAGTTGATTCTGTCTGTGTAATGTGGTTTTTCTCCTGCTGTAACATACTGTCCTCTCTGTAGCCTTCTGAACTCCCCACTTTAGGTCTCTCACCCTCCTGCTGGGTTTGTAGTAATTAGGAAATGAAGGTCTTATACTAACGAGTCTTGTAAGATAAGTACAGAAGTGACTTCTTGTTAGAGAAGGCCCCTATTGTTAATTGTGCATTTGCACAGAAGTTGATTTATTGTAGACAATCCCGAAATTCAGGGTGTATGTTATTATTCAAGCCTACATGAAATGTCAGGTGTCATGTGGCTGGCATTTCTCACGTTTTTAATTAGAGTTGAAGCATCACAATTGTTGCCTCAATTGTTGCCCTCTTTAATGCCTGTAATCAAGCAGACGTGTGAGGTCACTCGTGTTAAAAGTGTGTCGATTCCGTCATTGTCCCCAGCAGTTTGGGGTCAGCCCCCTTTTCACACACAAGGTGAGAGGTTTCCCCCCAAGAGGTGAGGAGTGATGTGAAAGGATGATTTGTCGTTTCTGACACTTTTTCACAAGCCACAACATTCCTCCAGTGGGTACCAGGAGGGATGCTTAGTTTAGATTGCTCAAAATGGTAGCTAAATTATTTTCAGCTACATATAGAAAGAGCATTCACACTAGGCTCTGATTCCAGCAAACTGGAAAATGCTATAGGGCCTTCTGCATGAACACAAGCCAGAGCCAGAATGTCGGGAAATGTAATCCTGGTATAAGAGAGGTAATGTTACCAGTTTCGAGCCTGGAACACATCTGTGGTTTTGTGTTGGTTGTGTATCATGATGTTGTAGTAATTGTGTGACTACTGGACCAGTGAAAAGAGAAAATTTATATACAGACAAAGATGCAAAAAAAATAAATAAGTAAATAAAAAATAACAATGGCAGCAAACTGGAGTGATTCCAGAAAGGGCAGGGTTTTTTAGTGAGTATGTTAAAAGTCACTTTGTGATGTTTGTCTTTACAGGCCTGTCTAAGATGTGTGTTAATTAACAGTGCTGGGGAAAGTTACTTTTAAAAGTAATGCATTACAATTTTGCGTTACTCCCTTAAAAAGTAACTAATTACGTTACTTAGTTACTTCTTATGGAAAGTAATGAGTTACGTTACTTTTGGGTTACTTTTTAAATCTGGGCAGGACATGCTTGTTTGTTTTAATATAAAAGGTTATATTTTTGTCAAATGTAAAAGCCCGTTCACACCAGAAAGCCTGAAGGAAAAGTAAATTCACGTCTGTACAGCAGAATGCAGAAGACGAAAGTTAAACACTCTTAAGCAATAAAAAAAGAACAAATGTTAGTTTATATTGAGTAATTTTTGCTTATTAATATGGTTGAATTGCACCATCGAAGGTCAGCAGCAAAGACATTGGTTAATAAAACAGGATTAAATACATAAAGGATATTTGTATTATTTAACATATTTAATTATTGCAGGTTTGTGTCATATTCTGAGTTGAATTTAGTGGTTTTTATTAATTTTAAGGAAAACTAAATCTGTTTTTTTTTCTGTTTTTTTTTTTGTGAGTGATCAATTAATGCATACAATTTGTATGTTTTTGCATGAGATAGACCTTAAAAATTCATAAGAAATGACCAGTTTGTACAAAACTTGCACGTACATGTGTTATTTAGTAGTTATTACAATGTATTAACCAGTAACAATTGGATAATTAAGAAAATTACAATAGTTGCAAACTTGTGATTGCATTATGTCACATGTTCTTAAAACTTGACCATATAACTTGGATTATTCTTTGATAATTGTGCACCATTGCTGACCTGATCTATGTGGAACGGCCAGTTCTGGTGATTACTGGTCATGCAAGCCTTCCTGCCTTCCCCCACTGCCCTTCCTCCACACGGTGCAACAACAAATCTCCTTTTCTGCTCCCTGCCTGAAACTATTGAGTCAACAAACGTCACTCCAGCTAGGCTGTGGCCCACAGGAAAGAGGTGGGGTCTCCCTTTCAAAACTGGAGTGGAGCCAAAGGCAGATTTTTTTCAGACAAGAACCACCTGTTAAAATCCAGACAAGACAAAAAAGGGATGTTTAAAAGCTCTAAACGGAGGGTGGAGGAGGAGAAGGATTAGTGCTAGCTTTCACATGTACATGACTGCACACAAGGGCCATAGTGTTAAATGAGAAGCTTTGAACTTTCTGTCTTCTGTACAGAAAATCTTTAACTGCATTTAGATATTAGTGTCATTCCATTTTCTTTCTAGCCAAACTGTCTCACAGTAGTGAATTTAACAGTATAAATTCAGCTTCCTGTTTGTCAGGCAAGAATTTGTTCACTCTCCAGAGCTTTTTTAAGGTCTAAGTGTGCAGCCCCCAAACCGCTGTGTGCCAAAATAAGACCAAGCACGTGTAAATAAGGGCAAGGCTACACAGAAGCTGAGGCAGTGCTTCACCGTCTGGTCTGTGAGAAAATAAGACAAAAAAAGACAGATGGAGAGCTTTTAAAATTAGCAAAACCAGATAGCATGAGTAAGACACTTTGGTTTAATGTCTTATAATAATTCTCTCTCTTTTCCTGTTTGTGTTGAGTACACATTTGTGTCATTGACTAAATGTGAACAGACTGTGAGTGGAGGGGTTTTCCCTCCCTCCGTTTCAGCTGAAGTGGGCGGACGATAAAGCCATGAACTGTGCAATCCAGTCCAGTGCTTCAGGGCAGCCAGTAAAGTGTGCACTATTGTGTGCGGCTGAAAAAAAAAAAAGAAAGAGAGCAAAAAAAGGAGGGGGAAGAAAAGAAACTCAGTCCCTTTGTGTGGAGAGGACCCAGCAGGAAAGCGATTTTGCAATTACTTCAGCTTGCCGGCAAAGCAAGCTTGGTTTCTCTGATCTGCACACACTTGCACACTGGACTGTCTCACTGCTTACTGCTTATACAAGCACATACAAGAGTGAGCGTGTGTTTACGGGCTGCGTCTGGACGCGCTTCGAGAGCCAACAGCAACGCAAGGCTTCTGCCCCTGATGATGAAAGCCGACGTCAGACTAGCCTATGAATATTGATGTGGAGGTAGTCTCTTTTATAGACGGAACAGAAGGAAGCAAGATGGCTGCCCTTTAGGATTTGTTTAAGAGGAGACCTAGACGGTTTGTTGGAATTCTACAAAGTGGAAGGACTTAAAACAAGGTGAGCCAGTTTTCCTGTTCTTGCCCCTTTTCTTTTGGCCCCCAGGGTCTCTTTAATGACTTCAAGCTCTTTTTTAGCAGCGTGCTGTCCTTTCTAAAACCGTGAGCTGACATAATAATGAAAGGATATTAGATAAAGCTTCACCAACATGGCTGACATTTTCTGTCTGTCTTTCTCCCTCCCTCTCTCTGTCTCTTTTTTGTTGGCTTGTGCAGACAGAATGTCTTTCAAGCATTTAAATCCCATTTGTCTTCATCATTCACTTTTATCTGAGATGTTGTGGAGTGGACAGCTTTAGGAATGTGGCTGCTTTGAAAAATGGTGATCTTTGTGAGGCTATTGGCCAATTCTTCTTCAGGCACTATTTCTCAATACATCTACTAAACAGTCACACTGCTAACAAAATGATCTTATCTATTCAGTGTCCACCGGCCTTATTGGACATCTGTATGTAGATACAAGAAAGAGGAGGTGTTTTAGGAGGTGTTTTTAAATTTAATATTTATTATAAAAAAAAATGTAACTTAAATGTAAATGTGACAAGGAATATTATTTTCTTTTAACATGAGTTACGTTTTTGTACATTTCTCCTTTATTTGATGTGTGCTTTGGATGAATGTTGGTGTTTGGCTAGGAATAGTCAAGCTCCTTGCTTTCATTGCATTCATCAGTGAATGACAAGCAGACACAAAGACTAGCACGGTCCTGAGGACTGAAAAAAACAAAACAAAAAAACAGAACAGCGTAGTAGTGGAAGCCCACAAGGTCAGAAGCTTTAAAAGAACTGAAACCCAACCCCATAGCACCATTAGCTGAAGGCCACCAGAGAGTGGAATTTTTGCCTTGTCTGACATTAGTAAGATTTCCATTGTTTATTTGTACACAACATCTTAGTTGTGTTTATGTCTACATTTTATTCTCACAGTGAATTTTTCAATAGAGGCAAAATGTTCTTTGTATAATAATCAATTATATAGGAACAACTTAGTGTCCATGCAGAATTTGATTTGTATTCCACATATCACGCACAGCTTACAGTTAATGGCGTGTTGTAGTGGCCTGGAACATATTTGCATTTGTCTGACATTAAGCTATAGGCTATTGAATATAAAGACTGAGCAAAGATAAAGTCAAATGTTTGAATAACTTAAACCGTTGTATTGAGAAAGTCAATATTCGGCTGGAAATAACCAAGTCTGAACATTTCAAATGTATTTTTATTTTATTTTTGCTTTTGTCATGTAACAATCAAACGTATTAACTCAAGTAAATTGTTACAAAAGGATACAGCAGCAACTCTTTTATCTGCACTAATGAATTGCAAATGTTACCTTTGCTTAACTGATTTTAACAGCCCTATTAGGATTTGCATCATAATTGGCTACCGGAATAATACAGATAGAACTCCTGACCCCTTACTTTGTGTATTTAACTTGTGTATTCTGACATTCTGTTTAGATGTTAAGTGTGGAAGTTAGTCCATGCCTGCAAGGGAATCCTTTATGGAGTGTTGTCAATAAACGTGATGTAGGTGGTGCAAATGCTAATGTAACCACAGTAAAGGGAGAGATCTGGAGAGAGACAAGTGCCATCACATCTTTTATACTGTATAAGCTTCCGCCCCAACTTTATGTTTAGAACAGATAATCCTCTGATGACAGTAGTGGTGATACAGCAATACATCAGTCACTAAACATATTCAGCTTTAATATAATTATAACGGTTGCGTGTCCATGGCATGGTTTTAGCTGGTGAGAATATACAACATTAGTTGGAACTTATCTGGACTGGAAGTACAAGCAGACCCATTTCTCTGATAAGAGTGTTTGGTGCAAAACAACAATGTACTTCTGTTCAATGACATGGTAGATCATCTTTGCATGATAAGAAGGCTCTTTGTGCAGTGTAGACTCAAATGATTATTTAGAGAGAGAGAGAAAAAAAAATCCTAAAAAGTTTTATTTGGTTAAATGTACCAGTGAACCAAATTTTTGTCACTTTAATTTTTGTTTTGTTTGTGATTTGCACTCATCGTATTTTCTGCTAGGGGTTGGTGTTTAAAAATCACAATTCAGAACAGTTTCTTCCAAAGGACACACTGTTGCCTTTATTTGCAATGCAAATATGGTATTTTATATCAATTATCATAACCATTGGTCGAAAACATTTTCCAGCTTGCATAGTAAATTCTTGCCTTAGTTAGCAGCTTATATCTTGTACTGCACTTGATTCAGTTGATTCACTTGATTTCTGGTGTAAATTGTCACAATAGCTCTGACTGCCATGATTTATATGACACTAGATACACTTTCGTCTCTTTCTTCAATACAGTCATTGGATGTTCACATTTCTGAAGAGAATTTCAGGGTTTTGGAATATGCGATGTTGTCAAGGTTTAATTCTCAGGCGCGAATTGAAGAGCACACTCCACGTGCGTAAGCGCACATGGCCGCTCTGTTTACAAACACTAACTCACAACCCAGTCAAAGGGTTAGATGGAGAAGTGTACTTACACCAGCCAAGAAGGTCACTGGAAAGCCAGGTCACTGACTACGCCAATTTACACCCTTTCTAGAACATTTGTATTCAAAAGACTTTAGCTAAGTTAAATTCATGGCACGTGGCTTGCCTTTTTTCTGCCACCTTCAGTTCTCTGAAAACTACAAATGTCTTGCGGTTAGAGGACTTGGCTGAATATATTTGTAAAGCTCAGTGAATCACTAAAAATGATTTTTCACTATAAAATAAAGTAATACGGATTGGTAGTGTACTTCTGAGAAAGTCACATGTTCATTTCCTTTGAGGTGAACAAAGTGATGATGCACTTATACATGTGGTTTTCAAAAGGATTCCTCTCCAGTTCCAGCTGTGTGGATTCAAAGAAAATCAGTTGAGTTATAGCAAAAGCGTAGATTGGTGGTTCGTAACAGAAATGCTTGATGGTTTTCCCCCGATCAGAATCAAAGATTCAGAGAGAGAAAAAAAAGAGTATGTCAGGCTAATATAAGAATCACATACCACATGCTAATATCGAAACTGGTGCTGTCAGTTAGGGCTTATAGGGGGATTTTGCTTGAGAATTGCTCAGAAGTTTATCTACCCAGAAGAGGTTTGTTGCATGTGTCTGTGAAATCTTTTGTGTGTGTATTTGGGGGTGCACACATTCAATACCAGCAGACACACTAATCACAACCAGGCTGCTCACAAGACCAACAGCTTCAGTGCAACAAGGCCACAGAGTCAAGAAATCTCAAATGATCCTTCTCATAAAATACTTCAAAAGAGTATTTTCAATAAACTGAAAAGGAGAGAAAGGGGTGTACGATTCACATGTATAGACACTGGCCGGCAAGCCAAAAGTCACCTTGTTGACAGCAGATTTACCACAGAGACAGCTGGATCTCAATGTCATTCAAGACTGTAAACTACCCATAAGCCTTGGATGACATTTCAAGAGGTTAAAGACGAGCAGAGGTCGATCTGAAATTTGGGTCAGACAGTTGGTGTCTCAAAGTGGTCCAATACTTTTCATGTGGTTTTTGTTTCAGAGACCATGTCTGTGCATTGCATTTCCCTCAGCAGAAAGTTATGCCATATCAGCAGTCTCTGAAGTTTGGTGAATAATAAATAGGAAGATACTAAAAACCAACATGAAATGTAAAATACATGTAAAATACATGTAAAATTCAAAGTGTTGGGTGGATGTTTTTCCTGGAAAATTACATAATGATAATTTTATTTATTTATAATTTACAGCTGTACATAATGTTGTGAATTTACAAGGAATATTGCCTTGCAGCTTCCAGGACCTAAGCAATCCAAAGGTGACAAAGGCAAAGACAAAAAAAAAAAAAAAAACAATACTTAAATTTCTAAGGTAAGGTAAGATGACAAAGGAACAATGGGATGAATCAACATACAAAAATGGCAAAAATCCCATTATTCATTTATTAATTTGTAATTAAACCAATTTAAAATAAACACATTATACTGTATTAGTATTACTAGTATTATGTTATTCCATTATGTAGAATGTAGATATATTTAAAGCCCTATTTAAGACCACAAAACACTCCTCTTGTGGGTTTTGTTAATTTTTGGTAGGGGAGAGTGGGGTAAGATGAGCCATTTTTACTTATGTGGTTCTCAAGATAAGTGAAAATGAGGCAGAATTACAATGAAAATATCAAAAGTAATTTCCTTTTCTATCATTTTAAATGATCAGAATGTATCTATGATAAAGGTTTCTAAAATTATAGCTTCTTATAAAAGCGTTTCTGTGGCTCAATTTGCCCCAGGTTAGGGGTAAGCTGACCCGAGTCGGGGGTAAAAATGCATCATCTGACTGAATCTGATTCAAACCCATGTGAAATTTTAAAGATAATTTACCTCTTTTAGAATCTAACTTAATCAAATTTCATTTTACAAACAGTCATATTTCTTTTCTTAAAGCTGACTTAAACAAAATAAAAACAATCAAATTAAGTTTAATTTTCAGACTTTTATTGTTTGCATATATTCCCAAAGACAGACTAAACAGAGAGTTTGTTGGTACCTTATCTGCAATGTCAAACTGGCCATTAGGGACTACAGGTGGAAAGATATATCTGATTATAATGTGATGAAAAGCATCTTCTGGTTCTCAGAGAAGGATTTGGTTCACTTGTACACTGTCCCTATCAAATAAACTACAAATAATATATATATATATATATATATATATATATAATAAACTAAACCAGTTGCATAATTTCACATTAAAATACCAGTTTATACTTCAAAGATTAAACACAGTGCCTTATGGTGGGGTAAGTTAAAGTGCTGGCTCAACTTACCCCACAGCATTTGGCTCACTTTGCCCCATAGCTGGCATTTTGTAAAAAAAAAAAAAAAAAAAAAGCTAGTTTACCAATTCAGGCTAATATTTAGCTAAATGATTTTCATGGTTTTATATGTTGATAAATCACCTATACGCATCATAAGTATTTTTAGACCTGTAATTTGTTTTGATGTAACAGCCATTACAACTGTTACGCTAAAATTTTACTTTGACAAGCCAAAAACAGTTTTAAGAGTAAATGGGTGCCTTCCACTCCTCCCACGCGTTTATTCTTTTCACAGTCTGGCAGAAATGATGTGTGATTCCAAAACACATGGTCACATGACAGTAGAAATGTACAGTTGCCAAGATACAGTGGGTGGGTCAACAATATATAAAGATTTTAGAACTGATGCAGAACAAGCAACCAAAGAGGATAAGGTTACAAAGTTAGCATCATGAACAGAAGGAATGTTTCATAACTTAGAATATCTAAGAAGAATGCTGTTCAAGAGACAATGGAATGCTACTTTGAATTGACAAATTCAACATGACAAGCAATATCTAGACACTGAAAACCATCCTGGCTACAACTGTAGTCAAGCAACCTTTATAAATGTTTAATCTAATGATTAGTAGCAACAGAGACTTAAGGTCCAGTCTTTGATGTCCTTAATGCAGTCCACCCACTTGGAAGACTGAGATTTTATCTTAAGTAGAGGAAATACAGAACTGGGTGTTATCCCTATAATAACAAAAAGCTAAAGCCACAAAAAAGTTAGTCAGGTAACCTAAAAAAAAAAAACTGCTTTATGTGGTAAGATCTAAAATATATTTTTGACTGAAAAACCCTGAGTATATAAGTTACACTATATGAGTAGATCTTAAAGCCAATAATTGCACATAATTTTCAGTGCACATTTATTAATAACAGCATAAAAATGAAGCAAGTGACAAAGAAAACCTGAGACTGAGCATTTTGGAATCCACCTGTGCTACTTTGGACACCTTGTTATTTACACAAACAAAGTGATAATTATCTGAGAGGTTGAATCTTACACCTCCAACAGTCATGCGCTACTAATCACCCCAACCCCCCTATACACAGATCAGCCACATCACTTTCTGTCTCCTCTCTACTGGATGTTGTATACTGCCATGTATGGATAGTACTGCACACTGGAGGTGATTGAAGAGATATGTTATAGGCAATGATACAACTTCATAAACTCAGTAAACAGATCACTGTTAGAAATACCATGGGGTAATAAAATGCACACTTGTAAGTGCAGTGCTCCGATGGCGTCTAATAGGACTCTTTGCTCGGACTCTGCTTGGATGCCAACCATCTGTATGCTAAAATCCATCAATATAATAATATAATAAAATGAATGGAATTAAATGTCAACTGGCATGCAGTTCTTTATTAGTCTAGCCACTGTGGTGAATAGATAACCGTGACTCTTAGCAAATAAGAGATTATTTGCTAAGAGTCAGCCAAGACATGATGACCTTGCACTTTCAAGGCTGGAATACAACTGGATAAACTTTCTTTCCTAGTATTTGGAAATATTTTCAAATTAGTTGTCCTCCATTAAGGTGACTGTTGAACTAAGTGTAGGTAGTTGTTCCTCCTAGTATAAGAAGCAATAGAAAAAGCCATGTTCTCAAAGCAAATAGAAATCGCATGTTCTCTACTACATCAAACTTTACAGTTCTTAAATGCACTAAGCAGCAAAAACAGATATGGGGGAGTTGGTAGATAAGCTGTTTTAGTCATTAAATCATTTCTAATAAACTGGTGGATTTAATACAGTTTGTGTAACTTTTATGAGACTAGGTAAAAACCTGAGGTATAATCATTCTGTGGCAGAATAGTTGATCATTTTCAGGCAGTATTACTAAACATGTCTCTTAACATTTTAAGTGATCCCACAACCCATCCCATAATTTAAGTGGTCTTCATCAACCAGCTTATAGCATCTAAGTGATCTATACAAAGTGTCACAAATTATATATGCTTGTTTCAACAAGCCAGCTTGATCAATTGCCAAAGAAGAATGTTATTATTTAGGAAAATAAGATTTTCTTATCAAAGTGGTAAAATGTTGTGCTGCAAAAATCAGTACACCCTCCTAAAAAAATAAAACTAAAAAAAAATTGTGTAGGCATAAGGCAATTTTTGATCAACATGTATGTATATTGAACCAAAACTTTAAAGACAAGTAATTTCCTGACAATTAAAAGTGTTATATAGCCTACTGAATCATACTCAGACTTAATGCTGCCAACAATTGAACCACTTGAGAGAAAACTGGCAAGAGATTTTAATTTCTTAGCATAAAAGTGGACAATGGTACAAGAGGAATACCAAATTATTGCTTTAAGTGTGAAAATATAGCAGAAGTACCACTGACATTCAAAAACAATGGACTTGTGACAAAGCTCCTGAAATAATCAGGTCTTCACCTTAAGTTTTAATTTAGTGATGAGTGAGTTTTTGCTAGAAAAAGTGGAGGAAAAATACCATGCAAGTGTCTTAGAGCTGGCAAAAGCTATGAAAAGAGTGACACTTTATCTCACAGAGTATGATGCAGCTTGCAGAAGTGACATGGATGGTTGTTGTCACCACTAGAAATACCTATTGTAGCCAAAGCACAATAAACTCATTTAACCTCTTCCAAGCCCCATATTTACAAAATATAGACTTCTGGGAATCCATACTCTTGTCTTAAGAGATCAAGTCAATCATTTCGGATCCAAAAGCATCCAAATGTTCTGGTGTTGCTAGAGAAGGAGTACAGTGAGAAGTGTCTGGTTCCTAGAGTGACGTTCAGCTCTTATATAGGGATTTATGTAGTACTGAAGGTGTGAAAAGTTGTACTTTATCAATGCTGTCATGAATACAAAAACTTGAAACAGATGATGCTACCCTCTCCTCATTCCCTGCATTTTTGGGCCTTTTTTCAACACAACAATGAAGATATTTACTCTCCCAAGGTGAAAATCCTTCAGTGGACATGTATTTCTTAACACTCTTGAGCAGCTGTGTGAGATTCTGCAGAGACAAACTGAGCAACACTCCCAATTAAAGACCAGGGCGTTTAAGGAGGTTGTCTTCAAGGTGTTAAACAGGACAGATGTGGCATTTTGTTATGAACTTGTACTCTCAGTGCCAAGAAGGGTCAGAGCAGTATACTTAAAGTTCTGGAGGACATACTAAGTACTAGAATATTATACATTTGCTGAATTAAATCTAGGGTGTACTCATTTCTGCAATCCTTCATTTAAACAAAATAAGATAATTTAATTATTTTACAGAAAATATTGGCATATATATTTTTTTGTTTTTACTTTTATAACTTTGAAGATGCACTGAATTGCACTGAATTTCGTGTAAACGTACATTAGATCTCATCAAAGTCCCATTAGATCTACTTGACAGTGTAGAATTTAATGCCCTTTTTATGCACATGTAGGTTTCCATTATGTTAGAATTAGATTTTTCTTCATCACTGAGTTAAAGTTTTAAGCCAATGCTGTGAACAGTTTCTTTTTGATAAAGATCCATCGAGGGTGTCAAAGAATTCATAAAGCATGATGATTTTTAATAAAAACTAAATAAGATGAATCATTCATCAAAATGAACCAGCCTTAGTTAGCAATCATTCCAAGGTTTTATTCTTCACACCATGAAAAGAACAGGTGAAATGATGATCTTCATCTATGGTGAAGTTTGCTGTGATGTTGATCAGGCTATTGAAGTCTCTCTTCACAATCTCCAAATGATGAAGTCTGATGTCATTGACTCCTGCATTCAACTGCTCAAATGCTCTTGGCATTCCTTAAGAATGCAAGCAGCAGGAAAACAGTGTGACCTCATCTTTTGTCAAAGTGATAAAAGTTTTAAAAAAGATTAAACCCAACTCCAGCTATAGCCCAAATTCTCCCATCCATAGGTTACATTTATGTTGAGGTTTAGTTTTGCGAGAGTACACAGAATGGATGCTATATTTTAATTTATTCTTCAGCAAATGTTTAAACTATATTTGTACTCTAGATATTCTCTTAATGAAATTAATTGTGGCTCAGGCAGTGAACAAAATGTGTAGGGGAAACTGTGTCAGGACTTACAGCGGGAAGCTTTATTAACAAAAGCTTAAAAAAAAACGCAGACACATATGGCAATCTCAGAAATATTCTTATCTTATTTTTATTTTTTATTCTTGAGCATTCCACAAGAATATGACTTTGTTTAGCCTTGTTTTGTAAATCTGAGCCCCTGTGCAGATATAAGAGTTACATTTAAAGTGAAAAGATGGCTATTGCTTCTCAGCTTTCATGTCATAGTAGTAAATAAAACTGTGTCACATACCCATAAAAGAGAGCTGATCCCACCAGAATCAATGTGCTCAG
Organism: Labeo calbasu; assembly: GCA_019740295.1. Taxonomy (NCBI): domain Eukaryota; kingdom Metazoa; phylum Chordata; class Actinopteri; order Cypriniformes; family Cyprinidae; genus Labeo; species Labeo calbasu. The sequence continues at coordinate 23,747 of JAHKKF010515708.1, forward strand.
CACATGTGTTCACTCTTTTGCATTTTCTCTATCTCTGTCCCTCTCTATCTGTGTCAGTCATTCATGCTCGGTTAATGTTTAGAGCAGATGGCAATGCAGCACCAATATAATGATCACCATGGCTACCACGCTCTCTGAAAGAAATTTGCTTTGCACTGAGCACAGTTCATCAAATTAGTCAGATATATTGACTGGTGCAGACAAAAAGAATCAGGGAGGGGGTAGTAGTAGGAGACAGAAGTTGAGAGGAATGTATATTCAAAATATATTTTAGAAATTGTTTTGGGGGAAGGGGGTTGTTGTAATGAGCTTAATTACACTGTAGTAATCTATGGCTGTGGTAACTGACAATGCTTGAAGCAAAGGGTCAGCAGGTTCAGTCTGCTATGTTATGATGTTAGTTATACAACCTATGCTGAGGCAATTATCATCCACTCTTCTCAAACGCCACTACAACTTTTCAACTAGATTTTCTTTGATTTCCTTTTTTTGTGGGCTTAATTTTTTTATAGCTAACACAATTATTGGTTGCATCAATGCAGGTCGTGCAAAGGCCGATTAGAGTGAACGAGAGCACAAAGACTTGATTGCAAACAGCAGAGCCACATCTGCCTTCTATTAGTAACAAAGGACAATGGCAGGTCCGACACAGACCTGACTCTTCAGTGGGGACCTAGCTGTGGGTGAAATTACAAACAGAAGTGTATATCTGCTCAGCTTTTAAAGTAATCTACCTCTATTCAAATCCTCTCCTACAAAGAGGATTTGAAATGTCATTGGGGATGAACAAAGCATGTGCAGACAAGGAAAAATGAAGCAACTCTAAAAGCATACCACAACTTCTACTATTTTGTTTGCTTTTCTCCATTGTTCTTAAGAAGATTAAAATCCAAATGTGATACATATGCTCAAAACATTACAGAACAAAACTCACAGAGCTCTTCCAAACAGACTCTGAGGCATGTCTTATACCTTCCCCCGTACACATGCTGTCTCTCTATAAATACCCGTTCATTTCAAAGGGGTTCTTTTCTCTTTGTTTCCATTCTTATGCTTATGTCTTCTTGCTTCTTATTGAAAATGACAAAATGCCATGGATGTTGGTAGCACCAGTAAAGCTCAGGCTGTGGTGTTCAGAGCCCAAGCCAGAGAAGTTTGTTAGAAGAGTTTGTTAGAAACTCTCCTGAGTCATAGGGCTGATGTTTTGAATGGAGTGAGAATGCACACACACACATTCCAACAGCAGCGTGGCACTTGAAAAGGAAAGATACACTGGTCCTGATTATATTAACTGGCCTGCGGTTTCTTTTGTTACTCTTTATAGCTACTTGGAAAATATGTTTTCAAGTCATAGTTGGTGAGTTCAAGTCAAAGTTGTAAATAATTGCCAACAAAAGTTGACTGCGAAAGCTGACATTCTTGCTGAGCTTGTTTCCTTGTCAGTATGCCAGGGGAAAATAAGGTATGGTTAATGCTCAAAGGAGAAGACCGAGTAGGACACTTTTACAGCCCTGCATGCGTGACATTTAAAGCACACTTGCACATGAGCTGTATGATCAAATTACAGTGGGAGGAACCAAGAGATGAAGTTTCACTCAAGAGCACAACTGCAGTCAAACACCCTGCAGCAGTGTGTTTACTAAAGCTCAGGTGAACAACATGCTGCATGATGTTATCTTTCAATACTGGAATAGCCAAACAAGTGTAAAAGTAAGTTTAAAAAAGTAAAATAAACACCTTATCAACTTTCAGGATTTTTAGGTTTTTACAATCAAGCCTATTTGTATTTTGGACCCTCTGACTGTTTATCAGAGGCCATGTCTAAAACGCAAACAGCAACTCCTGCCTTTCGTCATGATTTAGAAACACACTGACATAGAGTATGTGCATCACACACATTTCACACAATGTTTTTTTAAAGCTAAATAATAATCATAATAATGATAGACTTGTTTGTCCATAGTACCAATTTTTAGAGTGTGAACCATGAAAGACACAGAAAATGTCACTTCCCACCGACCTACTGCATATTTAGACAGCAACCCTGAGGCTAAGGAACTGTTAAATCACTTAACAATAAATACCATTGATGTAGTAGTTTTGTGCTTTCCTTGGATGTATTGGTTTTGCAAGCAAAGCACTGATCCGTTGAACACATTTATTTATTAAATTGGGAGATCACATTAGTTCAATGAGGATTCGAAAAGAAGGATACTCACAAAACAGGATAGACAAGAAGTTGAATTCAAAGCCACTCCTAGTTGTCAACAGACAAGATAAAGAAGATAAGGACTTTAAATGATTTGTGTTTTTATGTTATGTAAGACTGTGAGACTCACTGAGACACTAAGGCACGGGATTGTTCTTAAAAAGCATTTTTAAATAAATCATATTAAAAAAAACACACACACATTTAAATAAAAAAGGTATTAATCTTACAGTTTTAATTATATTTATGGACACGTCCAATGGAAAACCATTGTCTGAAAGATATATATAGACAGCCTTCAGCTGGGATCTCGTGCTTTGTCATTCCTGCTCAGAGAGATTTTTTTTGTGCTGTTTTCAGTGTGGGTTTATCCAACTGTGTCAAGCTGTTTGGCTTTCTCAGCTGTTGGGAAACCCTGAAATGGCTCTGGAATGGATCCACATTCAAGTTTCATTTAGCACACATGCAGGCTCCAAACCAATCACAATCTCCCCTTTCCAGAGATGATAATAGATGCAATTTTAAAACGTGGATTGTAGCTAGTAATATATCACAAGTCACAGAAGAGCTTGTTTATTTAGTTATTTATTTATTTATTATAATAAACAATGTTTATAAACAACATCAGAAATACCAAAGACCTTAACTGTGATTTACTGACTACCCCATATACATTAACTTAGACACAGTTATGGACTCATATTACGTATATTTTTAAAAAGACTCCAATTTAAGGATCTAGTAGACCAGTAGTTATTTAATTTCAAAGCTGTTTTTAAGCTGTTTTTTTTTCTCCCACCATTCTGGACTCAAACAGATGGAAAACATTCTATTAAGAATCTGTTACATATTAGATATCCTATATGGCAGTTCTTTCTGTATGGCTCTGTAGATTTGGTTGCAACAAATCTACAATTCTCTGTTTTCTACGATATTTTTGACATTTCTAGTTTAATTATTCATAGAACGTATAGTGAAATAGATAATGCTTTTTGGAAACTAATGCAAGGGTCATGAATATAATAAAACATATAAAATATATCTTTCTTAGCTTTAATCCAAAGCTACTTAATGATGAATGCAGTACTAAGAATGTAACATAACTATTAAAAAAATGACATAGGTACAGAGCATTGGATAGCAAGATGGTTAAATATTTTATACACTACACAACCCTTAGACTGTAAACATCTCCGATTTGACTGTAAAGGAAAATGCAAAGAATGAGATTTTCAGCTGAAATCAATATCAAACATTGAATATAATACTATATCTTGAATAGATCAGTTTGAATAGGTTTAAGATATTCGTGATATCTTTAGGCCATTTCTACTTTGATTATCTCAAAATTTTGACAGTCCAGATCGCTAATCACATTATCACATTTTCTATGTCTTCCTTGTAGGACGCAGAGAGGGCAGCCTTGTGAATGGACCCAGAGCAGACCAGATGGAAACAGAAAAGACCAGCCATGAGACGGAAAAAAGTCTGTTACTTTCACAAATCAGTGCCACTCAGCAGACAGACCCTATTCTCACCAAGCGCCAGAATGGAGATCAGTCTCAGCAGTTCAATGGGGACACTAATTGGAGCCATTTCAAGCCCAGCACAGTAGTCTACCCAATGAAAAGTCAACAGGAGAATTGTTCTGGACCTGCTAATATGCAGGGGATATTTGATCAAAGCATGTATGAGTTGAATGGACAGACGAAACATGCTCTTAGTGAACAGACATTTTTAGATTTTCACCAGCCTAAAAAACTCTGCACTGATTCAGAGGTGAATGGAAATGAGGACCTGATGCTTTGGGATAAAAGAGATGCAGGAATGGAGAACCGGTTAGAGGGATTCCCTAAACACAATAAGCCAGTGGATTTCGAGATAAAACATAGTAAAAGAAATGGTAACTTTCCCAATGGGGACTTATTCTCACTGTCAAGGAACAAGCAAGTTCCAATGCCCAATGGTGCTACAACAAGCTCACCCACTGTAAAGGGTACAACTGGTGACCTCTTAGAGAAAACCTTGTCTCAGTATTACCCGGAGCATGTGTCCATTGCACCTCAAACCAACTCATCTCAAGTAGATCAGGTCACCAGCAACCTGCCTGAGCAGGACACTCCTTCACCTTCATTAACCTCAGGTTTTCCAATTTCACCCCCAACATCTGCCTCCGAGCCACTTGCCAAGGCACCCCCAGAAGTACAAGGCAGCAATGGCTACAATCCAGAGTTTACAGTGAATGGATACTCTAAGTTTGTAGTCGAGCATAAGAAGCCTACTTATCCTCTCTCTGACCTGCCAGATATGGAAACACAACTGCTGAGTCAGGCAGCTTCGGAGTCCAATGTGCCATCACAGGCAGGCATCAATGGTTGCTCACAGATTCAAAAAGATAGAGAAGGCCTTCAGAATGATTCTGAGTGCTTAAGCAAGTCTAAGCAAGATTTTAACCGTGAATCTTATATATTGCCGCCAGTGATGGCAGGAGCACCATCACAAAACACTCAGACAGGTCAGCAGAACCTACAAATTAAGGTGCTACAGAAACAACCAACCGATGAAAGCCTCCGTGACAATAGAGACTTTTCGTTGCCACAGCAACAGATTCCTGAGCCACATCCAGTAGACAGCAGATTGACCTCCCAGGCCTGTACATCAGCTTCTCACAATCAACGCAGTGAGCAGAAAAATATGCCTAAACCAGATCAGGAAGCGACAACGTCAAAGAGTACAGATCACTCATCCCAGATGGAATGGATAGATTTAAACTCAACAGCAGCAGCCCAGCCATCTACTGACCACCCCCAGATGTGGGATTTTTTCCTTCCACAGACCCACATGCAGCAGCATTCAGTCACACAGAGCCAAAGTCATTGTATAAATTCCATGTCCTCAAACAACTTTCAGTCTCAAAATTTCAGTAATCCTAATTGCCCCTCCTATGAAAACAAGGTACAAGACAGTTACAAAAACTCCCTACCTCCTACACAATTCGCCCACAATTCTGTCTCTGAAGGTCAACAGAACAATTCTGGTATGCACAATCATGGTAACATGCAATTTAACAAACACATGTCCCAGCAATTCTGCAAAAATGATCAAGACCAGATACAATCCCAGAGCTTCCTTTCTCAGCCACCATCTGCTGAGGCTCATCAGCAAGCCACCAGCACATTTCCCCATCAGCTCCCTCAGGACAGACAGAATATGCAAGGAGCTCCACAATCACAAGATGTTTCTCACAGCCAGGTAGATGCACCACTCTTGAAAAGGCTTAAAACAGAGGGCTGTCTTCATTCAGAATCCCAGACATTATCTTTAGGAATAGAAACACCAGCACAAACTCTGTCTAGTCCAACTATAAGAGAAAACTATACATTTCCCGACTCAGCTAAGTCAAACATACAATTCTTGACTAAAGAATCTGAAGCTCTGACAGAGAGGAAACTTCAGCAGAACATGCAGTACTCTCAGAACACCAGTAAACCACAACCAAACCAGCAACCTCTTCAACACAGGATACATAATCATTTGGAATTTCCCCAGTCTCCAATATCTCAATCACAACTGTCACAAGTTTCCAATAGTCGTCAGATACCTGTTCAAACATTTACCAAAGCTGAATTCCAAGAACCCTTTGCCCAAATCCTGAGAGAGTCTTTCCCATGCCAAGGCGCTCAAGGAGATTTGCAGAGGCACGCAGCCTTGCGAATGCACCTTCTGCAGAGGCAACAAAGTCCCAACAACATCAGGCCAAGTATGCCGGTCATAAAAAGTGAAAACTGCTCAAGTTTAGAAACCTCAGCTCAACTTCCACCCATAGAAGTGCAGCGTCAAGATCAAGACAAAGCCAAAGTCATGCCAGTGGTACTAAAGCAGGAGCATCCTTCTTCATCCTGTGAACAAAGCCAGCAGAGGAGTATTCTTGCTACCATGGAGCAGCAGTTAAAACAGTATCAGCTCTCACCTGTGTTTGAAAGAAAATCTATGGTCATCAAGTCACCCAATAAGGTGAAGGTAGAGATGGCTGGGGCTGTGACTGTGCTCTCAACCAGTGCTGAGGGGAATGCCAAGGAGCAGTGCAAACCACAACACTTCACCCCACCTAAAATGATTGAACCTGGGTTACAAAGCTTTCTGGAGTCACCCATGAAGATGCTTGATACGCCAATAAAAAACTTGCTAGATACACCTTTGAAGACGCAGTATGACATTTCACCATGTCATTGTGTTGGTAAGAGGTTTTACACAGCTACTTTAGTCTAGTTTATAAAGTTATGTGTTGTTTATACATTACAACAGTAAGTTAAACTTTGCTTTTATGACCATCTCCTAAAAAATACACAATCCCATTCTCTTATGCTTTAATCCACAGAGCAAATCAGTGAAAGGGATGAAGGCCCATATTATACTCACTTGGGATCAGCACCAACTGTTGCAGGCATCCGCAAAATCATGGAGGAAAGGTATGACATTATCAACTCCGCTCACGCACAAAATGAATGGTCTATTTATATGTTATACTATAATTATATAACTACATTTCCCTTTGACAGATCTGGATTGACTGGAAGTGCCATTAGGATTGAAAAAGTTGTGTATACAGGCAAGGAAGGCAAGAGTGGGCAAGGGTGTCCCATTGCTAAATGGGTAAATATAATATATTTTCATCCTGTGTGTCCTCTTTTTTGTGTGCACATATTTTGTATTGCCTCTCTTTGTCTGTTAAATATTAAAGCATGCTTGTTGGGTTTCTTGTCAACAGCACCCTCTATGGCACAAATGCATAACAGATGTCTGATTTCTGTATATTTTCTAAATATATGTGTATATATGTTGTTTAGGTAATACGGAGGGCAAATGTAGACGAGAAACTCCTTGTCTTGGTACGAGAGCGGGCTGGTCACTCGTGTGAGACATCCTGTATAGTAGTGGTTATCCTAATTTGGGAAGGCATATCAATCAGCCTGGCTGACCGTCTCTACTCAGAACTCAGTGACACTCTAACAAAACATGGTGCTCTAACCAACCGCAGATGCGCTCTAAATGAGGAGTAAGTACAAATGCTTATTATTGCTTTTTCACAAACACAGTGAACATTTGCTACCAAAAAACACTTTATTAACAATTCACAACAAATCTGAATTGATAGTCTTAGGTCTTTGTATTGCTACATATGTACCACCAACATAAATAGCATATAGTTTTGTTGCTGATTACAATATATTTAATAGCTTCAACAAAATATAAAATCGTAGATATTCTAAGGTATGTTATTCGTCTTCAAACTCAACATTCTGTCATTTCTATCACTGTCTTTAGGAGAACATGTGCATGTCAAGGTTTTGAACCTGATGCCTGTGGGGCTTCTTTCTCCTTTGGTTGCTCATGGAGTATGTACTATAACGGCTGCAAATTTGCTAGGAGTAAAATCCCTCGAAAGTTCAAACTACTTGGGGATGATTCCAAGGAGGTGAGATGCTCACACACAAACACACAAACACACAACTGAAATAACAAAGTGCATACAAAATGAAAGATAACAGGAGTGTTGTTATTCCCTTACAGGAAGAGAAACTGGAACAAAATCTCCAGGGTCTTGCAACTTTAATTGCCCCTACATATAAAAAAATGGCGCCTGATGCTTACTCCAATCAGGTATATACTTAGGTTCTCTGCTTTACGTCTTAGACTACTATCAAGAATAGTGGAATAATAAAAAGTGGAATAAAAAGTTGCAGTAGTGTTGTAATATATGAAAGTCTCAGCTTTGGAGCATCTACAAAAGAAAGCATTTAGAACTAAATTTTAAGTTTAAATGTTACATTTCTATATCTATCAATATCTGACAGGTGGAGCATGAACACCGAGCTCCCGATTGCCGTCTGGGTCTAAAAGAAGGACGACCATTTTCTGGAGTTACAGCCTGTCTAGACTTCTGTGCCCACGCGCACAGAGATCTTCACAACATGCAGGGAGGCAGTACTGTGGTAAGAATTAAATGTTTACAATAGAGTGCCCTAATGAGACTAATAAAAAGCATTCACCAAAACATTGCAAAGTTTAGCTCCAACTCTAATAAAAATTCACTTGCCTGTAGCCTCGTAGTAACCCTTCAGACCTTGATTAGCTTGTTCAGGTGTGTTTGCTTAGGGCTGAACCAAAACTCTGTAGGGCTGCGGCTCTCCAGGACTAACGCTTGTCACCCCAGATTTATACTTTGCTTTATACCGTGTAGGTGAAAAACTAAAGGTGGCTGGAACAAAGTAGTGTAAAAAATATTAAAAAGGCCAAACATCCTTCTCTACTCCTGTTTTAGGTTTGCACACTAACACGGGAGGACAATCGTGAGATTGGAAAAATTCCTGAGGATGAGCAGCTACATGTGCTTCCCTTATACAAGGCCTCAGCCACCGATGAGTTTGGCAGTGCTGAGGCTCAACTGGAGAAGACCAAGACTGGTGCTATTCAGGTGCTCAGTGCTTTTCGTAGACAGGTGCGTATGCTACCAGAGCCTGCCAAGTCTTGCCGGCAAAAGAAGCTGGATGCCAAGAGAGCTGCAGCTAACAAACCAAACAACCCCAACACACCTAACTCCAAAATGGACAACACCCAGCAAGCAAAGCAGAAACAGGCCGCTTATGAGAACCCAGGCCAGAACACAACTGTAACAGGTACAGAAGCAAAGATTCAAAAAACAATACTCAAGTTTATTCAGTTATAAACAGTTGACAAAATGATTTATATGTAATAAGTAATGGAAGAGATTCCAAGTGTTTATCAGTATTTCAACTGAAAGTTTACATTTTGGTCTAATTCTATTATTTCTTCCAGGCCCAGGTAATATGAGAACAAATATGGACTCTGGGCATCTCCCACTTGCTCATGGTGCCCATCAGCCTCAGCAGCAGCATCAGCAGCAAGCACAGCCTAATCCTAACCCCTCTTACACTGTCCCACCATTCCCTAGATTCTCAAATCCATCTGGAACCTTCTCAAACACTTCTAAATCAGCAACCCCACATCCTCAAACCCCTTCTTCTGCTGGTCCTTATCCCTCTCCTTTACATGCACCCCACTCTTACATGAATGCGTCTAATGCGCCCACCCCATATCCTAGGTCTCTTACACCCAACCCTCTCTACCCTGGTTACCAATTTAATGGAGGACTCCCCATGGACAACTACCACCCTTACTTCTCTTCCAATCTAAAGAATCCAGATATGTATCATCCCCAGAGAAATTCACTGTACTCTGAGCAGCAGTACAATGCACCTCAACATTACGGGGTCAACTACCCACCACACTATGGAGAGCCGAGCTTGCCAGCCAATGGTTATGGCCCCTGTAACGTAAAACCTGGCATGCACTCTATGGGACATTACCCAGGTTATGCTCCTAACATGCCACCCGATGCCTTCTCCAGGCCTCCTTCAGCCCATCTACATTTGGACTATGCAGCTATCGGCAAAAGCAGCCAGTTTGAAGCTTACCCCAAACCTCGTATGTCCCAGAATCCTCAGATGTTTCCCCCAAATCTAAATACCTTAAGTATGCAAAGTAATAAAGATTTAGAGATAAACATGCATGGAGCAAATGGTATCTCTCAGGTGTTTCCTCCTTTGGGTACTGAATGCTTCAACCCGAACCAACCTCCAGGTCTGAGGCTTCCCAACGAAAATGCCTTTAACCCCATAGTCAAACAGGAACCACTGACCCAGACTTCAGAACAAAAAGAAAAGGAGGATGTGTGGTCTGACAGTGAGCATAACTTCCTTGACCCTGAGATTGGAGGGGTGGCAGTGGCACCTAGTCATGGGTCAATCATTATTGAGTGTGCTAAGCGGGAGCTCCATGCGACTACACCGCTCAAGAAGCCTGACCGCAACCATCCCACCCGTATCTCTTTAGTGTTTTACCAGCACAAGAACTTGAATGAGGCAAAACATGGACTGGCTCTGTGGGAAGCAAAAATGGCAGAGAAGGCCCGAGAGAAAGAGGAGGATGCTGAGAAGCACGGTGCTGAAAATACATCCAGCAAGAGCAGTGGAAAGAAGGTGAAACGGGAACACTCAGAACCTTCTGAACCTTCAGAGCCTCCGTATAAGCAGTTCCTTCTCATGCTTAAAGAGCGGTCAACGTCCTGCACTACCAATACCTATGTAAGCACATCTCCCTATGCCTTTACCAAGGTGACTGGGCCCTACAATCAATTCCTGTGAAAACCTCCGTAGGTCCAGAGCACTCACAAACACAAGAATAAGAGGGGCATCAGAAAAATGAAATGGTGCTACAATATTGTGTTGCAGACCTCTGTGCCACTGGCCAAATGACCCATAACGCTTGCTCAGTTTGTGTGAAGTTACTAAGAGTAGATAGATTCAGTATCCTACTGTATGCAAAGGCAGATCATCAGTGGGTTTTTTCATGCTCTTAAGAAGTCAAGCTTTACTGTTGAATCAATTGGAAATATTTATTTATTATTTAATTACTCTCTTATGATAACACACTGTTCTTCATCCATGGTGCTTACAGTCCAACAAATCTGGACATATTACTGGAAAGAAATATTGGGTGACTTTTGTGGCTAATGACTTTTTTACGGTGCTAGGGAGTGTACTGAATGCAAAATGTGTTTTCAAATGCCTTTCTTCTACAACACACAACAAAACACCTTGTATAATATTTAATAGTTATTTTGATTGAGCAATTAAAAAAAAAATATTTTGCTTAATTAGTGTTTTAGAAGCACTTTTTAATAATTGTGAGGGTAGTACTTTCTGCCCTCCGATCTGAAAGACAATTCATTACACTGCAGCCATTTTAGTTTCACAATGTGGAAAACAATAATGACGAACTCCATAGTGGACAGTCAAACATGGTTTATCAGCCTTTTAAAGAATTTCTCTGGTGCTTACACAATTTCAGAAATCCTTTATACTTACTGTATGGTGAGCCACTGAGGGTCAATTTTGTAGGAGTAATGTTCTGATTCACAAAAACTGTGACATTTCAGAACACTGAATACTGATACTTGGAGTCATGAAAAACAATGGTCAATATTAGGTCATCAAAGCTTGTATCAAGGAACACATAACAGGGTTACCTTTACATCAATGTCACTGTTTCAAAGGCAGCTGGCTTGGCTTGCTGTGGCTGTTATTACATAATGCAACTTTAGCTGTATAAAAACAAAACAAAACAAAAAAAAGTTGAGATTTGTACAGTAAATTATTATTATTTTTTTTTTTTTCGAATGTATGCTTAGGTAATAGTTTAGTAAAGATGCGTACTATTTCTTTGGGTTTGAATTGATCTTATTTCAAATGGTGCTACTTGACCTGCTATACATATAATGTGAGAATTTCTAAGGGTGTTGAGAAGGCTTATGAATGATGTAGAAAAACCTACTATCATATACCTCAGAACTAGTTTGGCAATAGAATTATAATACCAAGGTGTTTCTGTTCTTTTATTTCCAAACACTTTGTAGCAAATATAACACAGGCCATCATTGATGCTAAGTTCATTTTTTACTTTCTTCACATTTGATCTATTAGAAAGTACTACTTGAACTTCAAGTTTCAATGGAATTGCAAAATCAGGGATCTATCAGCTCATTTCTGTGCATAAAAAATCACTTGTGTTCATGTTGTATTCTCTAAATCAGGTTTGAGCCTTTGCATTTTAAATCGTTCTAAATTACTTGTATATACTACACGCATATCTAACTTTGTTATAAAACTAAGAGAGTCTGAATTTGTGTACTGTTGAAGCAGAATGCTGATAAAACTTTTAAAGAAGTAATCTGAACATATTTTACCATGCACTGATTTAATTAAAGGGAAAGTGTCATGACATACGGTATAAAAAGCAATGCATTTGCTCTTTACTGAAAGGTTCGACCAAGTCAGTTAAACTTATGTGCACATCAGTTGCATATGTATAGGTTAAGGCTAAATGTATTTACAACCACTAAACATGGTAAAGCCTTTTACACAACCCTGTCCATTGAATCAAATTACACATGCGATGAGTAACTGGTAATGAATTATATACAACTCATTCCACTCGAACATAAAAAAAAAAAAATTAAAGCACTTCATTTTTTTTATTTCAGAAATAATACAAAAAATGTATGTAAATTCAAAATAGTTAGATTATTGTAAATTAAATAGATTATGCCACATTGTACATACCACATGCTTGCATTGCAGAAGTCTAAGTCCATGTTTTGTACAAAGTTTTTTCGTTAAAAGTACCATCACTCCACACATATAATAATCATAGATTTTGCCCCTAAAATCTTTGTCTTGTTGGTATTCAGGTCACCTCATTTTTTTTTTGTTTTGTTTTTTTGAGTACAACAACAAAGTTTACAATTTTTGTTTTGTTTTTTGTTTTTTCCAATTAGAAATCACTTTGATGTACTGACTAGTGATAAAAGAAGCTTCCAGTTTTGTAGTTTAAATTAGTTGATCAATTTCAGTGTACAGAACCCAGCTTGGGTAGCAGGTTGTGTATGAAGCAAAAAAATAAATAAATAAAAAATAAGGTGGCTAAAATTTAGTGAGTGACAAGAACATCCATACTTGAAGATGCTTCGGAGAGTTTCTAAGTGGAGTCAACTTTACTTGAATGACTTTCTGACTTCAACTAACGAACTGGGGTGCACAACTTTTACATTAAGCTAGCTGTTTATGTACATCTGTTGGTATTTTGCCATTAGACACTAAAGGTTTAAATGTGCTATTTTCTGCCTTTTTTGTATTGCTTCCCCTTTTCCCTTCAAATTTGTAATGCTTAAAACATTGAATTAAGAATGGCTTTGAATACTGTAAGTATTGTAATGTACTGAAGAACTGAATGCAGTTTATTTGAAAGCTGTTTGTTATGATTTGTTATCATTCCTAATATTACTGAAATGTGGGTTTTTTAATAAAAATTATATTTATTTGAAGCATTTACTGTAAATTGTGCAACTTTATCATGTTGACTCCTTTAATTATTAAATAGTTAAACTAAACATACAAAATGTTTTTATTTACAATTTGCAAATGGTATTATTACAAACAATGCTTACAAAAGTCTTTGAGAAGTGCGTTTGTTTTATTCCTTTACAACACTTTGATTTTATAATTGTTGTATGCATATTATTATTTTAGATCACTAACAAAAACTAACACAATGAAGTCCAAGGGTGTGAAACATTATTACAATAACTGATGGAATTATAATACATTTAAAACACAATTCATCTTTCAGTACTTAAAGTATTTAAGTTTTTTTTTTTGTTCTATATTTAATTAAAGGTACAACTTTCACACCATTTTTCGTAAATGTGTTATCAAGGAAAACAAAGATTGATCAAGTTTATTTTCCACATACTAGTTCTTGATTCTGATGGTACACATTTCCTGAAAAGTAGTACGGCACATCTTATTTTCAACAACAGTCAAGGAACTCACATTCATGCTACAGAGTTTGATTTCTTGGTCATCTTGCTAAGACAAGCTCTTATTCCCAATTTACTTAATTTACAGTGGTTCCTAATTGGTCAGAATAGGTATATAAATAGTAATAGAAATAGAAAAGAAAACAAATGCACGCACACACACCTAAAAGTAAAACCTCAGGTTGTAGAGATTAACTATTTAACCTTTAAAATGTGAACATGAGCTTTGGCACTGAAACGTGCATTTTGAAATGTTAACAGTGATTGAATACAAAAACATGATCCAACAATCCATCAATGTTACTGCAAAAACAACTTACTCATTTCAACCCATATATAAGAAATGAATGAGAAGTGTGTGTGTGTGGTGCCAGTAAATAAACCAATGTTTTAAAATATAAAACATTAATGAAACATAAAAATGCACCAGGGACATTACAGAACCCATGTAAAGGCATCTTCTGGCCTTTTCTACCTTGTGTTGAGATCACACTGCAGATAGTGAATAATCTTTTACTTTTTGAAGAAGTGCCATTTGTCCACTGCAAAAAAGAAACAACACATTAACAGTCACAGAAGTCATAGAATTTGTAAAAAAAAAAATATATATATATATATATA
>JAHKKF010515711.1:1743-18871 GCA_019740295.1 Labeo calbasu
AACCAATCAACTCGGACAGAACTACACTTCAGATTGGTAATGACACTGTCTCTGTAACTTTCCGTAATGCCAGGACAAGTGACGAAGGAGTTTACGATGTTGAAGTCATCGATGACAAAAGCATCAGGATCCATCAGAAGTTTACCGTTGCATTGACCGGTTAGTATTTTCCTTTCCTAATCCTATAGAATACGAACTGAAAATATAAACATATTTTAAAAGCTGGAACTTTATTTGGATAGTACTGTTTAGAGTTCCATGTTCTGTTTATGTTAAAACAAATTGCACTTATGCTCTGTGTCTTTAAGGGCAATTTTTGCGAGTCCTCCTTTGGGGTTGCGTCTCTGAGCACTCTGTGCTGGGGTGGGGTGTGGTGAGTACGGGGTAAGTTAGGTAAACTGTCCGGTCCAGCAAGTGTGAGGCGAGAGCATCAGCCAAACTCATGCTCATGTGCTCATACTAGTCAAGCTCATGTCCGCGAGCTTTCTCTCGTTACACTTTTAACATATAACCAGTGGTGTACAGTAAGGAAGTACAAATAATTAAGTAGCATTTTTACACGTTTCAGTTATTTGAAATTTTTGCGTTAAAAATTCCACTGGGGGCTTATTCACAAGGCCCTTGACTGTCACCATACAAAAATTACAATCATACGGTAGCATTTTACAATTGTGGACCCATGAACTTGACAGTTATGACAATTCAGTAACCGGTCAAATTGCATTACTGGCCTAATTGGTGGCGCTATATCTCAGCTTCCTTTGAGAGTGTGTTAAAATTCCACTGTGGGCTTATTCACAAGCCACTTGACTGTCACCATACAAAATTACAATCATTTCTACGGTAGCATTTTGAAATTATGGAACCATGAACTTGACAGTTATGACAATTCAGTAACAGGTCAAATTGCATCATATGTCCAATTGGTGGCACTATACCTCAGCTGCCTTTGAGGGTGCTTTAATAATTCCACTTGGGGCTTATTTACAAGGCCCTTGACTGTCACCATACAAAATTACAATGATTTCTACAGTAGCATTTTGAAGTTGTGGACCCATGAACTTCACAGTTACAACAATTCAGTAACAGGTCAAACTGCATTATTGGCCCAATTGGTGGCACTATATCTCAGCTTCCTTTGAGGGTGCATTAAAAATACCACTGGGGGCTTATTTCCAAGGTCCTTGACTGTCACCATACAAAATTACAATCATTTTTACAGTAGCATTTTGAAATTATGGACCCATGAACTTCACAGTTATGACAATTGAGTAACAAGTCAAATTGCATCATTTGCCCAATTGGAGGCGCTATATCTCAGCTTCCTTTGAGGGTGTGTTAAAAATTCCACTGGGGGCTTATTTGCAAGGCCCTTGACTGTCACCATACAAAATTACAATCATTTCTACGGTAGCATTTTGAAGTTGTGGACCCATGAACTTGACAGTTACGACAAATTCCACTGGGGCCTCATTCCCAAGCCACCTGACTGTAACCAAACAAAACTACAGTAATTTCTAGGTAGCGGCTCTTGACCGCAAATTAAGGTAGGTACGATTCTGACTATCATCACTAGACTAGTTTATGATGTTTGTAAGTATGCTTTATATTCTAATCACTGAACACATGCAGAGCGCGTTATTTAGCCAGAGTGGTACTTTAATATGTTGATTGTCATGATTTTAGTACACAGAACACACATGTAGAATGCTATCATATTAATGTATTTATCGCCTCCAAATATTGTTTTAGAAAATTACAAGTTGTGAAGGAATTCCAGTGAGGAAAAGAAAAGTCGTGTCTATTGTCATAAATTACAACACAACAGAAGAATATAACGGCTATTCACGTGACGTGAGCATGTTTACAATAAGGAATTTATACTTAATTAATTTGATATGTTGCTCTGTATAGTTCCTGACCTGATGCAGACTAATGTACACCTATTGTTATCGTCTTCTGGGGCGAGGTTTACATAAGCTAACATGAAAATAAGCAAGAGCAGCCTCAAATCTGTCATTGTTGTTCTGAATTAGAGCGCACTGCAGTTCCGTTTCTCACCACACATTTCCATGGAATATCTGAGGGATGCTGTAGAGCTGCGGGGGGATCAGGCACTGACTGCCTCGCTTAGAATCATAATACATAATACTCATTTTATGACTTAAAATAGTCTACAGAAATTAAAAAAAAATTTGAATTTAATTTTTACATATAAATTACATTTGCATTTTACATTTGCTTTATATTGATGAAGAACATGATCAATTACATGAAAAAATTACATGATTTCAAGTTTGCTGGGCAGAATACAAATTATAAGATGATGTGAAATCAAAAATAAAAATAGCAAGTTGCGGTAGAGGTTTGCTTTTGTTTGATTCAAATTAACATTGTATTTTCTAGTTCTTAGGGTTAAAACAAGCCTAAGATATGGATATTCAGTTTAGTTAGACTCCTACCCGAATGGTTAAAGACTTGACTCGGTGGACTCGAACACAACACTACATCTTGTAATTATTATTATTATTATGCCACTAATTGTCCAAAGTTGCACTTATGTTTACGCTAATAACTTTTTAACAGTGACAACACCAGATCAGTTTGGTGGCAGCCCCACCTGTTGGTCAAAAGTGGTAACAATTTTGCTTCGAATCAACAGATGTCTTGAAATTTCTTCAGTTGGTCTGATGTTCCCTGTCATGCTTGCTCCTCATTTAACCTCTGTTGTGCTTGGCCCCAAATTGCTGCTTGTGAATATATTTACTACTATTATATCACTACTGCATAGCACGTCTTTACTACTATTCAGTCTTTTTCTCACCTGTTTGAACAGTATGCGTCTATGTACATGCCTTCCACAAGTTTTTTTTTTTTTTTTGTTAAGCATCATATTTGAAACATCAGGCTTTTATGGCTCATATGATATAATAAAAATGAGCTCATAGTCAAACAAAAAACACCTAAGGCCCAAACTGATAAAAAAAAATCTGCAATTTGATGATATTTATATGGACAAATTCAGATGAAATTCTGATGCTTGTAATCTCCAGCTGTTTTTGTAGTTTTTGTTCTATACAGAGCAACTGCTCAGTAGCATTTGCCAAAACCTTCATCCATTTATTTGCCATATCTGCTTTATTTCCTGTAGGGTCACTGGAGACTCCCTGGACAATCAGCCTGGAACGAATAAACATAATTGCAGTGGCCTTTGCGGTGATAGCTTCTGTAATTTATTTCAGTCTACTGATTATCTACTGCATATGCAAAAAGGCAAGTATTATTAGGCAAATTAAATAAACACTTCTGTTCTGTATTAATATTGTAACATTTATTAACAGCATTTGTCAGTTAAGGCTATGTATTTTACAATGCAGTTTTGTTTTGGGGGAATTTGTGAAGTATTTGTAAAGGCTTATAAGTTTCCTTGAGATATTTTGCTCAGAAAGGACGATTAGGAGGATTAATGTTTCACAATGTTTCATGTATGAATTAACTTTGATTAGTTTAAGAAGCCCATTCTGGTATTAAAAAAAGTTTATGTGCAGTGGTTGTTGATTGTGTTGATGTTCTCATCTCCCTACAGAAGCAGCAAAATACAGCTAATACTGGTGATGGTGCAGAGAATCCAGAGGAGGTAATTTCTCTCAGCTCAACCCCAAGTGGAGGTCAGTAAAGTAGATGACTCTGGGTTTTGTATCATAAACAAATATTATTTCTTCTTTCTTCTTTCTTTTGGACATCCTAATACCTGGACTAATCTTGATTTGTCAAATTATCAGATATTTTAAAGAAACTTTTGATGCACATAACTTAGGTTTTTCTAATTTTTACTTTGTCAGACAGATTTTTGTATTGCTCAATTTTAGGACTGTTTCACCAATCCTATTACAAATTACTGTTTTTTTTTTTTTTAACTGCTAAATTACAAATCATTTTGATAATTTTTGTGGGTGCTTGATGTAAATGAAAATACTCTTTATACCAGTAAAGGTGCAGTCAAGCAATTGTTTTAATCATTTAACATTGTAAATTAATTTAATAACAAAATATACTGATTATTCAAATTAATAAATTAAACCACATCAATATTTGCTGATAAATACTTTACATCATTATTATTGTCATAGATGATTAAATTAAATATATTACAATAAGTGGATATAGAAGTAAGTATATTGTTTTATATCTGTATCTTTAAACCTAATAGCCCTGAAAAAACACTTCCCCCCCCTACAATCAGCAAGTAAACCAGCCACAGATGAATCCTTAGAGATGGTGGATGAGACAAAGTGTTCAATGGCCAATAACAACCAGCACTCAAAGAAGGACCTGAACCTAAAAAAGCATGATGACAAAAATGGAAATACAAGACATTGTGAGGCCTCACAAGACAATAGGGGCTAAGGATTCCACTTAAAGCCCATGGTGACATCTCATGCAAGTCACTATGCAGAAGCAGCAGCATTTCTCTGACATAAGCTGAACCTCAGATGCTCAGCCAGAAATACAACTGTGGCAATTCCCACCAGACCAGACAGAACCAGCCGACTCAGAGCCTCAGTGATGCCACAATGATCTGGACAGTCTGAAAGAGAACAGTTATTCATAAACGTGTGATTGATTGTCTTTGTCTATGACGACACAGCACAGAAGTTATTATCGCAGTAAGAAAGTTTTAAATGTAGTTTGATTTCTTGTACCTTCATGTTGTTGGCAGATCCTTTTCATGTGAAGGCAGACGCTCTTATTACTCACTGGATTTGCAGCCTTGCAGCTATAGGTCTCTGTTTCATTATAATGAAACTGTAATGATAAACTAAGGGTGACACTCATCAGGATTGCTGGTCTGATTCAGCATTTCACCCCCTTTATACCATGAGATGAACACACCTCTATCATTTTTTACAGAGCAGAACACAGAGCAGATCTCCTCCATCTTCTGTGGCCACTTTGATAAACCTAGTGGACATATCTAGTTCTTCATATCAAGAAGTTAAAAAAAAAATCAACAGATACATCAGTAATTGGCTACATTGTCCAGAGCACAAACACAAATACACATTGGAGTCTTAGTTTTGTTTTGTTGTTTGTTCAATTTGTTATTTTATTTTGTATTTTGATTGCTTTTCTGTCTGTTTTGCCTTGCTTTGTTTGTTTTAATGTCAATAGTTTCGTAACAGAGCGAGGGAGACGTGAAGCAGGCGGATCCAAATGGAAAAGCTTTATTAGTGTCAGAAAAAAACATGGTCGAAAACAGGCAGGGTCGGACAATAGCAAAAAGGTACAGCAAAGGTAAGACGAAAGAATAGTCCGTGAAGCAGGCGAGGATTGATCAGCGGCGAACATAATCCAAAGGGCAAGGCAAAGGGGTGTCCGAATAGACAGGCGAGAATTCCAAAAGGCTGGCAGTGAAACAGACAAGACGAGGAGACAAGGCGAGAAAGCTAAACTAGGAAACACGGGAACTAGGAAACTAGAAAACGACTATGTAAAGGCTGCTAGCACTAGAAGAGCGTTAAATGCAACGTACACAGTCCACAATACAATGCTGCAATACACAACTCCAATACTCTGCGACCTGTGAGAGGAAGTCCACAGCTTAAATAGTCTCTCATTGGACACAGGTGATTAGTGCAGTGGCTGATGGGGAATGTAGTCCGGGGTGTGGTGCAACAGTCAGTGTAATGTGAATGTGCGAGGGCGACATCTGGTGGTGAGCGGACCGAAGGTCACCGACCAGATTCATGACAAGTTTATTGTCAGCTTCTTTTCTTTGTGGATATATAAATGATTATAAACATCCTATCCACATTGGAAACTGTTGGTGGTGGATGTTTTCTCTTGTTTCTCTCTTTTATTTGTTATTATTATTATTATTACTACTATTACTAGAAGAAGAGGCTGTGTAATTAATTGTATCTTGTTTTATTTTTAAAAGGAATTTTGTTAATTTGGGACCTGGTTTGTTGTTCTGGTCTTTGCTCATTCATCATTAAATAAAAGTGCAGGAAAAGTTTTGTTGTCTATTATTTTTTCCAGTTGCAGTCTGCTAAATGAACAAGCAAAAAAGGGTGGGGTTCTCATCTTGAGTTTGGTTTGCACCAACTGGAGACCTGATGATAGGTACAGAAACAGGCCCTTTAAAAAGACACATTGGCATCATCTTTAAAAGGAAATCTGCATTTCTCTTATAAAACTGCATTTTTTTTCAGTGTAAACTCTAAAAATATCCAAAACTACACTGTGTGCAGAATTATTAGGCATGTTGATAATCTGGTCATATTTTTTTTAACAAGCATATTTTACCAATTCCAAACCACAACAATCTTAATAACTACTATTAATTTTGTATTTAATCATTTGTAAGTGATATATCTGTGAAGGCTGGAAGTGAAAAACTCCTTATATTCAGGTGTGCATAATTATTAGGCATGTTTTCTTTTACAGATAAAATGAGCCAAAAAGATATCTAACCCAGACTGAAAAGTCCAAATTATTAAATGCCCATGAGAAGAATGCAAAACTAATGCATTACAAGAATTTGCAAAGTTAAGGCTTGACCATTGGACAGCGAAATGCTTGAGTCTGCATGGTCAGAAAAAACAGGTGGAGAAGAAAAGATGCATGTTAATTGCAAAAGAATTAGGTGATTCAAGAATGATTCAAGAATTTATCTTCCAAAATCTGGTAAGTTTTGGGAGTTCATTTTAGTCCATCTCATTTAAGTCATCAGAAGCCATTCACTTGGTACCATCAGAATGATTTTGAAACTGATATTTCAATGTAAAAAAAAAAGTACACTCAGTTGCTAATTGTATTTTTATTTCTTACATTTGCTGTGTCTCATATTAGTGATGTAATGTCTTACAATTAATTTAATTAGGGTATAAGCATCTGGAAAATTAAAAAAATTATCACAGAAAAAAAAAAAAAAAACACATTTCAGCAAGATTAAAGACTAGTTGCGAGAATAAAAGAGGACATTCAGTCAGCATTGCAGTTACATTTTTGGCAGAAACATTTTGAGTGACAAGTGCATTTCTAAAAAGGCCGGCCAGAGCATATTGAAGTGATCTTGTCAAAGAGACATGAACTTATTAACTTACTCCTCTTTTCAATATTGATTTTTATTATTATTATTATTTGTATCAGCTGCAGCTAAAACTTACCACACGTCCACTCTGAACTTTTTCTCTGGGATTATTCCACTGTGAAGAGAAACAGCCATGTTTAAACAGCCATGTTGCCTCATGGAGACTCTCAGTATCTCTTGGTTGTAGAGTGAGAACATCTCCCTCCATCACAGTCTTTAACTCATCCCACTCGCCATTCACAAGATCTGAAAACATAAAAAGCTGCTTAGATACAGGCTACGTTTAGCGCTAGAAAATGTACAGACCACAACTAGTGACAAAATCTCTATATGTTGAACTGAAAAAGTGCAAAGAAATGTAAATGTTTCATCTAAGTACTCAAGTATCTCTAGACCTCTAAGTATCTCTAAACCTATGTTGAGGTTTCAGAACATTCCAGTAAATCACCTGACCGGTGACCACAAAAACTAAAACAAAAGACTGCTAGCAAAATAAAAAAGAAAATCTGTTTTAAAGATTTGTCTTACCCTCCATACTGATGAAAATCACAATGAAAACCCACATGCTGATGGACATTTCGATCAGGTGTTATTTTAAGCTGTGTTGATTCTCTTGATAATGCCACTGAAGCTCACAATCATCTGGTGAACATTCAGTGAAGTGTTTTGTCTCTATGTCTTTCAACAGGAAGTGGCACACTGGCCAAAATCAGACGTTTTCTATATATAGCAGCAAAAAAACTTTCAACAATGAACAATTATTTAACAGCCTTTTTATCTTTTTTTATCTCAGATTTTATGCTAATATAGACCATACAGTACATCTAGAAGAATGTAGAACTCCACTTGCAGTATAATTGATTGTTCTTAGTCTTCTGTTCCACCAGTCACAATATGATTTTACACCTTTAATTGAAGGAATTTCACTGTTAATTGATGGGCTGAATGTATTTACTGTTGACAGGCTGTAAAAACATTAAAAGACTGACTGGCCTCAAATTCATCATTTTAGATGTTTATTTGCTGATTAGTAATTTAAAGCAATTTTAAAAAATATTTTGTTTCTTCTCTTGGTGTAAACAGACCTCTAACTTTATTCTCTTACTTTATAAGTGAGTGCTATGTGTATAGTTGTTCATTATTATTTGGAAAGAAAAGTGCTTTAAATATTGTGAATGTTGGAAAAGGGGCCTTGACACACTTTGCATAGGGCCCAGGATTCTTTGCAATGCCCAGGTGGTGTAACTTTAATTTGTTGACATTATTTGCAGAATGCCAGTTCAATATCTCTGTTTACAATATACATTGTTAGATGCATTTACTTATGTGTTTATTTCTCCAAATTTGTTTAGATGAAGAAACAAATAAGAAGAGTGAGAAAACGGGTCCTGAGTTCATTAAAGTCTTTGAGGGCATTCTGGTTGATGCAAATTTAAAATATAGGGAACAACGGGGCTAAAAGCACCCATTAAGAAAAAAATGTGCTTTTCACTGTGCCTTAAGTGTATGATTGCAGAAAAATACATACATTTGTATTGAACATTTATGGAGCAACAGATTTTGTGTGAAAATAAATCATACATGCATATCATACATATCTTGTTTAAAAATCTCGGGTGGCAAGAGGTAAGCATGGGGTAAAAGGCACACAGTATTGATATTGAATGTATAAGTTAATACTTGTTTAAAACAATCACTTTAGCAAAGTTTGTACTATATTCTGCTTATTTTGATAACTAAAATATTTTTGTTCAATAAATATACAGTCATTAATCTATGTTAATATAAAACATATATTTTAAATTACAGAAACAAAATCATTTTAAAATGTAAAGATTCTGAAAGCATCGAAGGAGATCCCATAATTTATTATAGATTTACAGTAGTAATAACAAATATTTTATTATATGATATGATTAATAGCATGTTTTTAAATATGATGGTTTCATTCTGAACATGGTGATTACCTCTAAGATGGACACCCAACAAAATATATGATATTTACCATCTGAATCTAACAATGCCATGTCAACAAATGTAAAAGTCAGTCTTCCATTAATTAGCGTGTTAATTATTGTGCCTTTTATGTTTTGGAAAATGTTTTGCCACGTCTTTCTGCCATCTAGTGATTTAGAGGTACTTCCAGAGGAACTCCAAATATGCTTCACAGAAGCAGTAGAACTAAGGCTGTCACTAACGATTATTTTGGTACTTGATTAATCGAGTAATCTGATAATTTTTTTGCAGAAATAAAAATAGACCCAAGTAAACAATATGACTTTAAAATGACTTCAATGCATATATAATAGCAATTAGACAACAGAACATGTGGATATCAAAACATTCAAACTCAGAGCGAGGGTTTAACTTTTATTTTGAAATCTCAATGAATAGTTTGCATATTCAGAAAGATAATAATGTATTCTCCTGTGTTGCCATATGTTTATAAATGATTTACGTTTTAAATCTGATTGAATAGTGCACATTGATCCCAGATGAACGTTATAAGCAACTCACAGCATATGCAGAGATGGAGTTTGAGATGGTCCGCACATGTAAATGATAACGGTTTGTGTGGAGCAGCATTTACTGTAAAGGGAACTGCTCTGATGCACATAACCTACACGCATAGAAAAAAAAAGCACATATTAAATGTGCAGTGCATATACAGTGCCCTCCACTAATATTGGCACCCTTGGTAAATAGGAGCAAAGACGGCTATGAAAATAAATCTGCTGTTTATCTTTATGATCTTACATTCAAAAAAATTCACAAAATGCTAACCTTTCATTGAAGTAAAACAATTAAAAGGGGGGGAAACTTACGTTATGAAATAAATGTTTTTCTCATATGCATGTTGGGCATAATTATTGGCACCCTTAGAAATTATAATGAGTAAAATATCTCTGAACTATATTCCCATTCATATTTGCATGTATTTAGCACACTAGAATGACTAGGAGTATGATATTGTCCAGCAATAACTTGTTTCACAGGATTATAAATATGAGGAGCACAAAGGTCAAATTTCCTTAATCATCTATCACAAGGAATAAAACCAAATAATATAAGTTTATTGAGCTTCACAAAATAAAAAATGGCTGTAAGAAAAGAGCTAAAGGATTGAAAATCCCAATTTCCAGCATTAGGGCAATAATTAAGAATTCAAATTAAACTAAAGATGTTACAAATCTGCCCGGAAAAGGATGTGTGTCTATATCGTCCTAATGCATCGTGAGGACGGAGAGTTTAAGTGTCCAAAGACTCTCCAAGGATCACAGTAGGAGAACTGCAGAGATTAATTGAGTCTTGGGGCCAAAAGACTAAAAAAAAAAAAAATTCAAACAGCCCCTACGTCACCACCATGTTGTTCAGGAGGGTTTTAAGAAAAATCCTCCTTGCTCATCCAAAAACAGACTCCAGCATATTCAGTTGTCAGACACAACTTGAATCTCAAATGGGAATGGCTTCTGTGGTCAGATGAAACTAAAAAAAAAGAGCTTTCTGGCAGCAAACACTCAAGATAGGTTTGGTACAAAAAGTACCCCCCCATGTCCACGGTTAAATATACTGCTGGATCTTTAATGTTTTGGGCTTATTTTTCTGCCAGAGGTCCTGGACATCTTGTTCAGATACATGGCATCATGGATTCTAGCAAATACCAATAGATAAAAAATGTAAACCTGACTGCATCTGTTAGAAGTTCTATAATGAGCTGTGGTTGGATCCTTCATTAGGACAATGATCCAAATCAAACATCAAAATCAACACAAAAATGTGTCACTGAGCATAAAATGAAGCTTCTGCCATGATCGTCGCAGTTGCCTGACCTGAACCCTATAGAAAATGTGTGAGGTGAACTAAAGAGAAGAAGCACCAGCATGGAGCTGAGAAACTGAAGGATCTGAAGAGTTTCTGTATGAAGGAATGGTCTCTGATCTCTTGTCAGGTGTTCTCCAAACTCTTCAGTCATTAAAGAAGAAAACACAGAGCTGTTATCTTGAATAAAGGACATTGCAATAATTGGGGGCCAATAATTGTGGTCAACATGAACTACAGAAAAACATTTATTTCATAAAGAGATTTTCCCCCTGCTTTCCATAGTTTCACTTAAATGATAGGTTAGAATATTGTGATTTTTTTGAATGAAAGATTAAAAGGATAAACAATGCAGATTTATTCTTACAGCCAATTTTGCTCAAATTTACCAAGGGTAACTGAATCGCCACTTTTGTGAATTCTCAGTAGCACTATGCTTTATTATGACTTTTAAATGGCTTTAGTATTTCGTGCAGCCTTAGAATCTGATAATCCTTTTCATTAATCGTCACGGGCAAAATGCAATCAAGGATTTTTTTTTAAATAAAATCAAGTACTCAAATACTCAGAGCAGTGGTTTTCAAACCTGTCCTGGAGGCCCCCTGTCCTACACATGTTGTGTGTCTCCCTAATCAGACACACCCAATTTAGTTTTTGCAGTCTCTACTAACGAGCTGATCAGTGGAATCAGGTGTGTTAGACGAGGTAGACAATGAGGTAGACAAACAAAATGTGCAGGGCTGGGGGTCCTCCACTAGGACTGTATTCTCAAATACAGTCCTCATATATAACTATCAAAGATGATTGTTTGCGGATGATGGGGTGATATGGAAAAGAGGCAGAAATGTACAGCATATAGTAAGAAAGTACAAGATGGTATCCAACAGGTTGAGAAGTGGGGAATAAAATGGGGCTTTAAGTTTTCTTTTGAAAAAAACTAAAGTAATGTTTTTTACTAGGAAGAAAATTAATGAAGGTATTAATTTAAAACTATACAGAAGTAATTTGGAGTAAGTTAATACATTTTGCTTTCTAGGAGTACATTTTGATCCAAGGTTAACATGGGTAGAACATGTAAGGAATGTAGAGGATAAATCTAAAAAAGTAATAAATACAATGAGATGTTTAAGAAGACTAGAATGGGGAGTGGATTATCAATCACTGAAATATAGAGCTCTGTCCAACTGTGGTATGGCCTGACTTTCCAATGTGGAAGATTGAAACCATGGAAGTTGATCTTTAATTGCATCAATTCAAAACAACAAGCAGTAATATAGACCTGGTAGATGAATATTATAGACATGTGAAAGATGAATACAGAGATTATATTCAGATTTATACAGATGGATCAAAAGAACCTGAAACTGGAAAGACTGGGTCAGCAATTTTTGTAGTTAATCAAGAAGGTGAGGAAAGCAAATGAACCTTGAATGATCTGAGTGTGTTTACAGTTGAACTATATGCTATTATGGTTAGAATGGATTAGAAAGGAGGACAAAGTAAGTAAAATCTTAATTGGAAGTGATTCATTGTCAGCACTGTACAGTCTCAGGTCAGGTGTGTCCAGTAGCCATCAGGATCTGGTGTATACAATATTGATAACATATAAAAGAATAAAGGAAAAGGGTAATGAGATTCAACTTATTTGGACTCCAGCTCATATAGGTATTTTGGGAAATGAGAGGGTGGATAAATGACCTAAACAAGCAATTAAAAATAGAATATTGAAGTAAATATGAAAAGGCTGAAGGGAAAAGTATAGCTTGGAAAGAAGCTGTGAGAGAATGGCAACAGTAGTGGGATAGGGAAACCAAGGGGAGACATTTATATAGTATTCAAAATAAAGTTGGTACTGAGAGGGACTAGAAGAGAAGAAATAGTGATGACAAGATTAAGAATTGGACACAGTAACCTGAATAGTACATTATACAGTATAGGGAAGCATCCTACTGGTTTTTGTGAGGTTTGTTGGACATTAGAAACCATAGAACATGTACTTTCAAACTGCCAAAGATATGAAAAACAATGGAGAAAAATTATGGACAAATTAAGAAAAGGTGGGTTGGTAGGGTCAGAGATAAAAGATTTACTGAAAAGTGGGGTCATTGGGCAAGGCAAGAAAAATCTTTGTAATTTCTTAGTTAATACTGGTTTGATTTTTAGAAAATAATCTGGGAAAACAGCGGAGTATCATCGCAGGAGAATCATACAGAAGGTGGCGGTAGTGCAACGCTTACGGATGCAACTCCAAAGAAGAAGAAGAAGAAGTCGTCACAGACAGAGTCAGACAACAAGGAAGATGTGCCGTTTTCTGCTAGTTGTCTTCATCGCAAGTAAGTATAATATTTGACAGCAGGTGCGGTTCTAGACCTTTTATGTGTGTGTTTTAAGCTCCCTGTCTGTCGTCTCAGCCCCCTAACTGTGTAATCACCTGTCTGAACGATCGGACCAATGCTGCTTCCTCAAAAAGGTTTTCACGTCTTTATAAGACTTGTAAGTTTAAAAATTCAGTTGACTTGAAGCCATTCAAACGCAAGAAGTGCTAAAGACAGTTCAAGTTACGCGGGCGCTGTGACAGTTTAGTTCGCTCACACAGGCCGCTGTCCTGAAATATGCCATATCATGCTATCGGAAGTTTACTTCCGCGTTTAAAGTTGTAATTACTTATTTGTCGCGCTCAAGTGCTTTGTAGGAAAAACAGTTATCACGCAGAAAGGTTCATTCACCAGTTCATTCTTGTTTATTGATTGTGAATATTATTAAAGCCAAAATATACAGTTGCAATCAAAATTATTCAACCCCCCAGAGACTGCAGTACTTTACAAATACAAGCTTTTCTGAAGATCCAGGATTTTATAAAAATTGCATCTACAACAGTTTAATGGCATATTAAAAGTTATAATGTCAATATAGAATGTAATGGACTTTCCTGCAGAACAATCATCCTAAAGTATACATCAAAATCTACTTATGCTTGGTTCAGGAATCAGTCATAGAATATTCTTGAGTGGCCTGTTCAGTCTCTAGATTTAATTCTCAATGAAAATATTTGGTTGAATTTGATTAAAGCAGTGGCAATGTGAAAACCAAAGATTATCAGTGATCTGAAAGCTTTTTCAGGCAAGAAATGGGCCAAGGTTGCAGTAGAGAGGTGACCGAAGCTTCCAAGAACTTTCAAGCAGTGTTTATTGGTGGTTTTAAAGAATAAAAGATTCTGCACCAAAGTTTACTTTTGGGGGTTGAATAATTTTGAACATGAACATTTAGTACGTTTCATTGCTTTTTTCATTATTCACCAACTTATGTTCTCAGAATTATTCAAATGTGTAATAACAAACTTTCTCCAATAGTGTACTGATGCCTTCGTTGAATTGCTTTTACAAAATTTTGTTCTCTGCAGCAAAATGCTTTGCAGGTTAAGGGAGTTGAATAATTTTGATTGCAACTGTATGCAGTCATGTTTTAAATTAAATGTAGTGTTGGTAATCATATACGCATTCAGCGGTCTATCAACGCAGTAAAGTAGCTTGAATTTTTATATTGAGATTTCTTTTGGCTATAAATCCGCTGTGCGCTGTTTTAGATGTACAAATAATATCACATGTCATTCTTCGTGATTCTTAAATTCAAGTGACGTTGTCCTCCGGTCTTATGCCCAGTTTTATAATGCATATAGTTAAAAACGTTGGACACTCAGACAACAGAAAGCAGTGGCATATTGACCTGCGTGATTTCTTCGTGTTTAATGGCTATTTCCCATAAGATATTAATATAAATATAAAATATATATATATAAATAAGATATAAATATTTCCCATAAATAATGGCGAATTTCCCCTAAACAGTATTGTGTATATTAATACACACACACACACACACACACACACACACACAAAATGTATATGTATTTTACAAACCCATTGCAAATGTTTTACTGTAATTTCTTATAATTATAATTATAATATATTAAAATGCAATTAACAAATCATAAAATACCAATAAATAAGAGGAATATAAACCACTAAAATTTTGGAACATTTCAAAACAATTGTGACCTAACTAGGGCTGTCAAACGATTAATTGCGATTAATCGCATACAAAATAAAAGTTTGAGTTTGGCTAATATATGTGTGTGTACTTTGTGTAATTTTTATGTATATAGAAATGCACACAAATTAATGTATATATTTAAGTGAAATATGTTATTTATGTACAACATTTTTATTTATATATAATATAAATTATATAAAAAATTATAATAAATATACATAAATATTTCATAAATATGTACATGAATGTGTTTGTATTTATATATATATATACATAATAATCACAAACAGTACACACATATATTAGGCAAACTCAAACTTTTATTTTGTATGCAATTAATCACGATTAATTGTTTGACAGCCCTAGACCTAACAAAGCCTTGTTTACTAAAATCGTTTTGGTTAGTTAACACTTCCCTGAGTATTTAACTTAACTATTCAAATTTTTTGAAAGGTTTCACAGTGCATTTTTGGTCAGTTAACCCTCCCCTGAGTCTTTGACTTTACCATTCTTTTTTATGAAACCTATCACAGTTCAGATTTGGTCCGTTAATTCTTTATTTTGTCTCTTACATCGCTTTTTAGAGTTGTGAAAATTGTCACAGCAGGGTCATTCCATGTCAAATAAAAAAAAAAAAAAAATCAGAAATGTCCAGAGCTAAATTTTTTTTTTACTTTGGTAATATTTTTTCTGAAGAAGAAAAAATGTCAGCAAAATAAAAAAAAAAAATTGAGCTGGGGACCTCTGGTTGAGTTGACACGGAATTTCTTAACATCACTTTTCTGATGTCTTTTCAAGTCTTTCATAGTAGAGTTTTAATTAGTTAACCCTTCCCAGAGTCCTTAACTTCACTATCCTGATTTGTAAAACTTCTCAAAATGTAGGTTTGGTCAGTTAATCATTTCCTGAGTCCAAATCCTTATTCTGATTTATGAAAGGTTTCTGATAACAACCACTAGGGGTCAGCCAAAATGAGAAGCGAGAGAAAGTGTCTCACTACCAGAGAGACACCAAAACTTATTAGTATTTATTTATTTATTTTTTTTCTTGTTAGCAGTCGTTTAGTGTCAGGGGGAGACAAGGCCAGAATTACAAACCAAACAATAATTTCCTATGTGAACAATACAGTCCAGACTGGCCTAACTTTCTAAACTAAAAACAGTGTAAGATAAAATAAATCCCTTAATCTGATAAAGCTATATACAATAATATTTACAGAATATATATATAAGTCCATAGCAAACAGTTAAAAAAACAGGAAAAGCAGATCGGAATCACAAAATCACACTCACAGTCTCTCTGGTACGACACTAAGACTAAACAAACAACAGCGATGATAGTGCAGTGGCGATGAGCTACAGTACACAGTCACACAGAGGTTGAGTGTTTAAATCATGGTCAGTAGAGGAGAACCAATTGCCTCCAGCAAAATGTCACAAGGAACCGCCCATCACAAACATGCACATACACAGAGACAGTATACACAAGAGGACAGAATGGAATCAATAAACACATAACATAACAGGTTCACACTCCATTTTTTTTGTCAGTTAACACTTTAACGTCACTCTATTGATTTGTGAAAAGTTTCACAGTGCAGTTTTGGTCAGTTAATCTTTCCCTAAGTACTTAACATCACTGTTCTCATTTGTAAAAACTTTCAAAGTACAGTTTTAGCTAATTGAGCCTTTCTTGAATGCCCTTGAACTTCACCACTGTGATTTGTTAATTCTTGCAGAGGACAGTTCTGGTCAGTTAACCCATTTCCCAACTCCAGTCCTCATGCCCCTCCGCTCTGCATATTTTGCATGTCTCTAACACACGTGATTCAGATAACCAGCTCGTTAGAAGAGAGCTATGTGCATGAACTGTGTTCCAATTGACATGATCCCTACACAGTGTTCATTGCTCCCTACTCCCTGAGCAGGGAAATCCGTTGAAGTCTACTTCACTTCGGAACGTTTAAATTTGAATTAATTTAAATTCATGTCTTGCACTCTTTAATGCCCTTTAAATGGAACATATACACTTGTTTCGAACTGGAAAAATATCCGGTGATGTCCAGTAGGGCTGCACGATTAATCGCACGATGTCTTGAGGCGCGTTTAGTCAATGAAGCCGGTACTTTGATTAGTAGTAAAGCTCCATCACGTGCGTTCAGTA
>JAHKKF010515712.1:0-11811 GCA_019740295.1 Labeo calbasu
ATAACCACTAAGGGACGTGGTTAGCAGCTGGGTTGTGGTAGCTGTGTTACATTACAGTACATAAATTTCACTTACCACATAAACGGTAAGGAAAGATGACTGATAGGACGATGACAAATTATTTGCATATCCTGAGCACCACTGACAAACATCTAATCTTATAAAATGCGTGGCAAGTACGCTCCATAGTATACAGTGTACGTGCGATCGTGAATCTGGAAAGTGAAAGTAAAAAGCAAGTGTGCATTTAAATGCGATTTCAATGAATTGGGAGTTTAAATCTCGCAATTCTTTTTTTTCTCCAAACTTTGAGAGTTTGTGAGTTATAAAGTCGAGTTACAGTTTTGAGAGGGAAAAATAAATTGATGTGCTCTCTGAATTGCAAGTTTATGTCTCACAATTCTGACTTTATCTCTCAGAATTGCAACTTTATTTCTCAGAATTGCGACTTTATTTCTTAAAATTGCAACTTCATTTCTCAGAATTGCATATTTTATGGCTTTATAACACACAATTGCGAGTTTATGTTCCACAATTCTGACTTATAGCTCACAATTCTACATGAACTCGCAATTGCAAGAAAAAAGTCAGAATTGTGAGAAACGAAGTGCCATTTGCAAGAAAGTCAGAATTAACTTTGCAGAATTGATCTCGCCCTGACATCATTTCTCAAAATTGTGAGTTTATATCACACAATTCTGACTTTATTTCTCAGAATTGCATCTTTATTTCTTAGAATTGCATCTTTTTATCTTGCAGTTTTGGCTTTATAACATGCATGAGTTTATGTCCGCAATTCTGACTCACTCACAATTTTCACTTTATAACTCACTTTGCAAGTTCATATCATAATTCTAAAAAAAAAGTCAGATCTGAGTTTGTATCTCACAATTCTGAGAAAAAAAAGTCAGAATTGTGAGACAAAAAGTCGCAATTACCTGTCTTTTTTTTTTTTTTCTCTTAATTTAGTGGCGGAAACGAGCTGTCACAATTCCCTCTAGGGTTTCCATAGTGCTGTACATGTCATTTCTTTTCCGAACACAGTATTCAGATTTGGGAACATCTTGTCAATTAAACAGTGGCAAAAAGTAGCACGTGCTCTGATGCTTATTTGAGAGATTCCGCTTTGAACCTGATTTGAGACATGTCTTGATTACATTTCAGTCATTTCATGTCAGTTGAACATTGCCAAGAAAGAGTGAACATGCTCTGTTCATGTTTCGCTGTGCTGCTTGTGGGTGCGATTTATAATTTTGAATCATTTCCGGTCACTTAAATTCAATTATCCGATCAATAGCAACAAGTTCAAAAAAGTGTAGCGAAGTAGAATTAGATTTGCTTTCATCCTTTGATCTGTTCATTACATGCACTACCATTCAAAAGTTTGGAGTTGGTAAAACTTGTTTAATTATGCTCACCAATGCTGCATTTATGTAATCAAAATATAGTAAAAACAATAAAACTGAAATAATGTTACAATTTAAAATAACTGTTTTCAATTTAATATATTTTAAAAAGTCATGTGATGGCAAAGATGGATTTTTAGTCTTCAGTATAACATGATGCTTCAGAAACTATTCCAATATGTTGATTTCCTGCTGAACAAGCATTTATTTATATATAAACTGTTGTGGTGCTTAATATTTTTGTAGATACTGTGATGCATGTTTTTCATGAATCTTTGGCGAATAGAACTTCAAAAGAGCAGCATTTATTTTAAATATAACTTTATAGCAACATGTCTTTACTGTCACTTTTGATCAATGTAATGTGTCCTTGCTAAATAAAAGTATTTGTTTTATTCATTCAGTCAAAAGAAAAAAAAACATACGACCTCCAATCTTATGAATGGTAGTGTACACTATTATCAACACTAGCAATAAACAGTCTAAACATTAATGCATGAGCCCTTCCAGTGTATTCACAGTGTGATTTAATGTAGCCAAGTAGGAAGCATTTTAAGCCATGCTATAACGCACAAGCAGTTATTTTTAGAGGCTTTCTTGGAGCCGTAGTGTAATCTGCAGTCTCCCGTGCCGCTGCGGCTCGCTCCTGGAATGAGCAATGCCCCCTGAAGGGGAGTCATTGGAGTTGTGTGCGCCCATCCACCTGAGGAGACGGGGTGTCAAGCTGGGAAGAGGCGTGGGACGTCCTGTTGCCGGCCCTATCGTTGTCTGCACAAGTGGGGTTGAGAACAAAAAGAATATCATCTCATCTCCACTAGCATGTGGCCTGTTTCCGCACCACTGCGTTCAGAGCTGCGCAGGTGATGCTGAGGTATGGAGATGACAGGAAAAATGAAAATGGGGCACCTGCGTAAATCGTCCAGGTTTTAGAAACAACAGGCCGGAGGGGTGACTCTTAACTATACCTCTTTTACGGTGTTTTTTGTACTCTCTCATGATGTTTAATTACCATACTGTACGTGTTGCACAGCGTCTATAAAACAGCGTGTAACCCTCAAGGGTTAACGAACACGTATCTGTCTTTCTCGCTCTATGGGTGTATGTATATCTGTAGGCTGCGGTAATAAGGTAACAGAGTCAGACATTGACAGATGCTTGCCTCTAAGAAGAGCATAATTAAAGGAGACCGTGCTTTCCTCTACGTTTTCATGTCGTCGCCGTCATGTCACGCGTTTAATTTATAATGTAGGCCTGTATACTTGGAATGTAGTACACAAAGTAGCCAGTGAAGAGAGGATACTATTTACTTTACAAACATATATTTAAAATACATTACAATACATTATTCATAGAGTCAGTGGAGTCTCCGTCCTTTAGCTTTTACACTTTACGCAACTTCTAATGCATTTGCGGTGCTGCGGTTTCTTTGTCCAGGTCTGTAGGTTGATCAGGCAGCGCCTGTTCCCGGAACACACTCCCACCCCAGTGCTGGAAATCCCAGAGGTCACCACCCCGACCTGCACACAGCAGAGCGCATATACACGCTCCCTCTTGCAAAACACAGCTTTCATCTGTGGAGAGTGGGAAATGTGTGTGTGGGTGCGTGCGTTTTAGTTTGAATATCCTCTGCTTTTGTGCATTCATGCACAGAACTTTTCTATAGTGTATAATAGTTTATTCTTTGTTATGGAAAGAAACATTGATTGGACCTCTGAAGGAGGGAAAGTTAACACTTAAAGTTAAGTTTAACTTAAGGACACCTGTAAAGTCTCTAGTTGATTGATTTGGCCTTGAATGGCTTTTGTATTTTGAAGTCTTTGTACAGGATGATCAGATTCACCTTATGTCAGATCCCACCTGGAAACAAAAGTTACTGCAAAAATAACTAACTTCATAAGTGTTTTTGTCTTGTATTCCAGGAAAAAAAACACCCCGTAAATGGATGATATATATATATATATATATTTCCTTTTTTTTTTTTTTTATTTATTTATTTACTTATTTTTTCATGATTTGTGACCCTGGACCACCAAACCTTACTACCAACCAAGTCTTGTAGCCAAATATACATTGTATGGGTTAAAATTATCATTAGGATATTAAGTAAAGATCATGTTCCACTTAAATTTCCCTCCATAAATGCATAAAACTTAATTATTGATAAGTAATATGCATTGCTAAGAACTTCATTGGACAAATTTAAAGGCGATTTTCTCAATTTTTATTTATTTATTTTTTTGCACCCTCAGATTCCAGATTTTCAAGTAGTTGTATCTCGGCCAAATATTTTCCTATCCTAACAAACCATACATCAATGGAAACATCAATTTCCAAAAATTGACCTCTATGACTGGTTTTGTGGGTCACATTTGAGTAATCAAATTTATTTATTTATTAATAAATATTTAAGTATCCTTTTTTTCACATTGCATGTACATACTATAATACTAGTAAATTACACACATTTACAAGCAACTAACCCTAAACTAAAACCTATTCCTAACCCAAACCTTACAGTGATGTCGTAAATTGCCTTTTTGGTTATTGCATAACCTGTAAATGTTCCTTTGAGTTTTTCATGCATGTCCACCCAAGGCACTGTTTTTAAACACTGCCAGTCTCATTAGAAATATCTTCATATGTATTTGAGGAAAAATCTCTTGATACATCTCCCAAAAGCATGTAGCCGTGCTCTCGTAACCAGACGGACCGCTTACATACTTTTATATTTTTATTGCTTGTTTATGCAACAGTAATGAGTCTAGAAACAGCACTTATAAAGTCCGACAACTACAGTGAGGCTGAGAAGGAGGGCCGTGACAGATAAAATCTTTATAAAATACCACTTTTTAGATGTAGCTTGCACTTAGACTGAGAAAGATGAATGTGGCATACATCAGTGGAAACTGCAGAGGGGTCACACAGAGTTCTCTGCTGCACGTCTCACTTTGGCCTGTAGATGGAGCTACAGTACTGTCGAAATGTGCGTTCTGAGAGGTAGATGATAAGAACAGGTATTAGTCGAGAGCAGGCCGATGACAATTCTGATGCTAAGCATTAAGCAAAGTAATTTCTTACAGCGCATTATACAGACTCCAAAAAGTTTCCACCACAGGGTAAATGAGCGTTACCCAGCCAGGCATTAACTGGCCAAATTTGCTGCTTCTGAACTCTGTAGTTTCAAGCATTTTCAATAAAGATGAAAGGGATCGAAGGGTGAGAGAAAAAAGAGATTATTTACACTTGAAAGCTGATTTGGAGCTTTGCTGTCATTAGAGTGTTTTAAGTATTTAAGTAGAATTAATATTTTAACATATGAGCTTGCTTCGTCTGTCAGTAGTCTGGACTAGAAAGGAAAACCTGGACGTGTGTTTGTGTGTGTAAGTGTGTGTGAGATTTTTTTTTATTTTTTTTTTTCCCTTTTTGACACTGCCAGGTAGCAAGCGGTTTCGACATCATTTGACAGGCTGTGAAATGCTGATTGCTTCACATCACAGACTGTAAAGATGGCATCTGATGAATGTTTGATGCCGTGCAGCTGTAAACACAGTTGGCAGCTGTGACGGAGCGTTCTCTCCCTCTCCCTCTCTCATTCTCTCTCTTCCTGTTTCTGTCTAGCAGAATGGCCAGCGCCACATGATAGCAGGACAGGGTCTGCGCAGGTTCCCGGGTCCTGAGGGAACGCTATAAAGTGGCGGGCACGGTCTAAGCTATTAACTGGCTTACTGGGACAGCCAGGATTAGACTGATTATCAGCATTTCCACGACCTGATTCGTTATTCCAGTTAACTCGCGTAATGTCCTCAGGAAAACGCAGTGATCTTCTGATATTGAGGGGGTTTCCTGGATTGCACCTCATGTCTGTGCTAGGCTGTCAATTTAATGTTAATTTAGTATAGTTAATTACATTAAAATAAAATATGCACTAAAAAAAATGAATACTTAATTGTAATTCCCCAACAAGGGGATTTTTTTTTTTTTATTTGAGCAAGTCCCAAGTCCCAGTGCAGCCCCAACAGTCTTAAACTTCACGCTGCATAAAAACACTAAAGAGCAGCTAAACTTAATGGCCGTAGACATCCGTCAACATGTGAACGTAGGCAAACAATTACAAAGTAGTGCAGATGGAATGCAGCCACACTTTCTGTGTGCACTACTGTAAGTCAGCTTCGCTGTGGACTGTAGAGCTTATGTTCAATGATATGGAAATAACAAAAACAATATCTTGTCTTCTAAATTATTATAGTTAAATCTATAATGATTTACTTGGTTTAATTATTTATTGTCCATCTTTATATAAGGATGTGACGTAATGAATATTTGTGTTTTGATTGGAAAAATGTATTAGTAATTTAATAAAAAATAATTATTTAATATTTAAAAATAAATAAAAAAGATATTTTAATTGTAATTATTTAAATTTTATATATATTTTTTGCTCTTTTTACAGAGATATAAAAGAAAAAAATAGATACTGCTGTGGTGGGTGAGACAGGCGAAAATAATACATCGAAGACAATATTTCCACATAGCATCCAACAATAATATGTGGCCCTGGACCACAAAACCATATAAGGCATAAGGGTCAGTTTTTGGATAAAATAACCTTTCCATTGATGTATGGTTTGTTAGGATAGGACGATATTTGGTCGAAATACAGCTATTTGAAAATCCTGAATGTGAAGGTGCAAAAAAAAAATCTAAATATTGAGAAAATTGCCTTTAAAGTTGTCCGAATGAAGTTCTTATGCATATCATTAATCAGAAATTATGTTTTTATATATTTACGGTAAGAAATTTAAAAAATATCTTCATGGAACATGATCTTTACTTAATATCCTAATGATTTTTGGCATAAAAGAAAAATGGATAATTTTGACCCATTCGATGTTTTGTTGGCTATTGCTACAAATATACCCATGCTACTTATGATTTTGTAATCCAGGGTCAGATATATTAAAATTACATTTTAAATGCCAAACTTGTATGACTGTAAGATATTTTGCAGAATGTTGGTGTACAAACCTTTTAGATTACCAATGAGTTCCACTGTATGGACAGAATATTTAAATATTTTTATTTCATATTACTCTTCCACAGTAAAAAGAAAGTCAGGTTTTTTAATTTTTTTTGGCTGAAATGTCCCTTTAACTTTCTTCAGTTAACATAATGTATGTTTTTATTATTATTTATTAAACATGTCATGCACTTAATTCACTTAAATGTTTTAATCGATTGACAGTTGGTTTCTTTGTGTTCGATCTTTGTCTGTCTGGGATTTCTTTGTCCCTCACCTTTGTTTCACTTCACTCGGAAAGTTTCCCTGGACAGCTACACTGAAGCGAACGTGCGCATATGTGTGTGTGAGTCCCGCTGTGTGCCTCGTGGGCTTTAAGAAACTGTCAGGGAGTTTGTGCTGCGAGTATGACAGGAGGGCGAACCCTTGATAGTGATATATGTGCACGGGCTCTTCCTGAAACTCTGGAGGAAGGGATTAATAATTAAAGAGCTGGATTTGAGCGGCCGCTAACAGTGCGGTGATGGCTGGAGATTTGACAGTGTCAGTGTTGTTATTGAGATGTGTATGCTCCGTGTCATCGTAGCGCTCCTGGGGCTCGACGCCGAGGCTGCCTTGACCCCGCGCGCATCCCTCTTATCCTTCACGCTGACGGTAGCGCCGCTGACAGCTCCTCCCTTCGTCTGTCCGCTTAACGTTTCTTCTCTCTACTTGCGAGCGTAGATTTGAAGAAATGTGCGCTTTGCATGTTTACATATTCATTGTTTGCTTTGCATAATTTTTTGTATATTTTTAATATTCTTGTTCCATCTGTGCATAAACACGCTTTAGCATAAACAGCTTGCGTGCCGCACTCGTTTTTTGCCGCCGAACAAACATGCTCCGTCTTTAACCCTGATGCACATGTCTGTGTGCGTTTGCATGTCGTAATGACCAGCACTAACACGCTCGCCACCTCCGCAGTCACAGAGGACAACTCTCCCCAGGCGCCCGTGGCCGCAGCCCGGTCGGCCGGCCGTGACGTATGCGCGCGTACGCGTGTTTGAGCTTCCGTGAGCCGAGCTGACACTCGGGGTGCCGCCCGCCCCAGGGGAGAAGGCTCGCATGGCAGATCTGTCACCTGTGAGGTCGCTGAATGTTAACGCTCCCAACACGGATTAAACACTGGTGGCCAGTGCGGCGGGGTGGGGTCGGCATGCCAGCCGCTGACAGGCACCACAGGGCTCTGTACACTGGCCTCGACACCGCCGGTGACAGAGAGACTTTATCTCTTCCTCTCTCACTCTCTTTCTTGCTCTCTTTCCCTCTGGGCGCACAGTCCACTCCAGCGCTCCGCTGATAAGGACATGAGCCGCAGTCCAGCCGGCTGTTGCTGTGAATCACAAACACGTATCATACACTCACAGCCTGCAGTGTGCTTGTAGGATCGCGTTCCAACACGAATTAGATGCAGCAGCTACGGTTAATGATTGGGAATTATTAGATTCAAAAGGAAATATTAATAGACTATTATTGTCTTCATTTCAGAATTATT
Source organism: Labeo calbasu (assembly GCA_019740295.1). Classification (NCBI taxonomy): domain Eukaryota; kingdom Metazoa; phylum Chordata; class Actinopteri; order Cypriniformes; family Cyprinidae; genus Labeo; species Labeo calbasu. The sequence continues at coordinate 7,958 of JAHKKF010515712.1, forward strand.
TTGAATAATTCATAACTGTTAATGTTATCCAAGATAGTTAGATAAGACCGCTTTGAAATAATTAAATTAAAACATTCATCATTGTATTTTAAGACACATACATTTACATTCTAACATATTAAATGTTTTAATTATATTAATTAGCCAATAAAATATACTGTGATATTAGAATAAAACTTAAACTTTCTAAGCTTTTTTTTTTTCAACATCAAATGAAACTTTAAAACTAAACTGCTTTTTTTTTTTTTAAAAAACTGTTTTGATGAATGTTATGTCTTGGCATATTGGTGAGTAACAGAGATATTGTTTAATATAGATATAATATATAAATATTTAAGCATGATCGCATTTGCACCATTTACTACATCATTTTACTGACCTTATTTCATTGAGGGTCGCAAAATGAATAAACTAATCTTTATTCAAGTCAGTTAAAATGTTATAGTTTCAAAAGTCAAATGTCTTATGTATTTTTACATAACAGGGAATCTGCAGGATTTTGAAATTTAAACTGCTTGTTTCCTGCGTAAAACAAATATGGGTCAAATTATGCTTTGGTCTGAACAAAAACAGCAGACAGGATTGAAAATGCTAATTCATTCTCTGCTTTCGAAACTGCTGAATTTGTTACAACTACATTTAAGACTTTTTAATAAGTGAATACTAAGTTCAGTAAGTTTAAATGGATTTTTACCTTTTATGGGCATTTTAACCTTTAAAAAGCCTTTTTTTTTCTTTCTAAAAGTGGGCTGTTACCAAGCAAATTAAATCAGTATAAACAAATTTTGTCCTTGCAATGTCTCTGCAAAGTTCACCTTGGAACTAAATTGAAGACTTTTTAAGGACCCGCAGAAACGCTGCATAATAGGGGTGTGGGATATTGACAAAAAATAATATCTAAAAATGTTCTGGAATTTTATCGATAGCGATAATTAAACAATATTTTGCTGAGTATGTTGCTGGTATCTTAAGGACTACCCTGGACAGCTGACTCCAAAATTTTTCGAAATTCTTCATATTCTGTGTGATGGTCAGTTCACACTGATAGAAATTAATCTTTTCCAATAAGTTTAAATTGATTTTTAACATTTATGGGCATTTTTTTTCTAAGTATGCATAATAAATGTATTTTGAGTCAAATTCATACATTTAATTAGTGAACTAAGAAAATTAAATCAATATCAACAAATTTCGTCTTTGCAATGCAGAGGAAACACAGAAGCTGCATCTGAAGTGGCATTTATATGTATTCACACACTGTTTAATGCAGGACATGAATACATTTAACCTGCAGATACAAATGCTTAAATAACGTTTGATATATTAAACATAAAACTTGAACAATGATATTTGAAATTATTTTATAATGAAAAGATGCTTTAAATGAGAAAGTAAAACCACCAGTAGGTGGCAGCAAGTCACTGTTAAGTGAGTCATTGAACCGAATCATTTAAAGATTGATTCGTTCAGGAACGAAACATGTTGCTCAGAGACGCAAAACAGTGCTGTGGCTGTGTTTGAAATGATTTTTGTTTCCGAAATAGAGCAAAAATAGTAAATATGGTGAATTAAAAAAAAAAAAAAAATCTCTTAATATTGATTAAAAAAAAAAATCAATATCACATGTTTTGGAGAAAAAAAATGAACACTCTTAGTGTGAAATATGAAGTGGAATAAATCTATACATTTTCTGCCCCCATGTCTAAATGTATTTTAATAGACTGAATCATGCAGTGTTGCGTTTGCTAGTCTTCACATAATGCATGCGCTCTGTGTTTTGAATTGTTTTTACAAAATACTCAATAATGTCAAATCGAACATCGTTCGAAAAACAATTATTAACACAGACAATATATATCGCACATCTTTTGTCATATTCCAGATTAAGGATCCAAAGACAAATGATGAGAAATAATAAAAAAAAAAGATAGAAAGAAAGATAATATAGTTATGTTAGTATAGAAACATAAATCTGATAGCTGCCACACCATTTACCGTTTTGATTCCTGAAAGTCTTCAATCTGACCACAACATGTCTTACTGGTGTTCATTTACCACAGATGTACGCACGACTCAATCTTTTCCATGCGTCTCGACTTCTCTCTTTTGTCTTTATTGCTTACTGCAGACATGCGTGACTGTAGCAGCCACTGGAGCCTTTGATTCACTGTAAATGTTGTGTCATTTTTCTGTATTTTAATCAAGACACCAATGTAGGTTACTAGCTTCGCCCTCCATTTCACCTTGGAAAAAAGCCAGCGAAAGAGGGAAAAGTGTGGCGATGCTGCAAGGATCCTCTGTTCGCATTAAAGTTGCCCGGTTTCATCGGCTCTCTCAAACACACACACGCATTAAGCCTGCAGCCAATAGTCAGCCTTGTTAGATTTGCACAGATACGTTCATGTAATCTGGCATCCGTCCACAGCCCTTCGTCTGACCCTCATAAGGCAGGCTGGCACTGCTGCCGTTGTTTGCGTCTCGCTGCTGCGGAAGATAAATGCATGAGAGGGACACAAGAGAGACTCAAACTTCCCCTCATGGTTTAGTTAGTGCTCACTTGCATTGAGAGGATACACACACATAATAGATTTCCCCGTCAAAATGCACAAATCTGAAATGTTAATGCTCCGACAAGCATAGCAAAGTTAACCATGTAGAGTGCTTCTTAAACAATTTGTTCAGCAGTCATTATAGAGATTGGTTAATATCTTATTCATCTGCCTCAATTCTAAATTGTTACAAGTCAAACCTGCTGAGACTTATCTAGTTCTTTGGTTTGCCTGTGTCACGGCTCAAAATGGTTGTGCATTTTTCATACGCAGTCCAATATGTCCAATGTTATCTTGCTAATTCTTCCCACGTTGTCAGTCGGTTCTTAAGTATTTATGGACTCCCGACTGCTTCAGATTCAAACACCAACTTTACAGGACATGATCCCTGCTTAGTTTGTCTTGCTGTGTTTAACACACCGAATGAATTTATATTGCTCTTATGAAAATGCTTTTAGCTAAACCAATCTCGCTTTAAATTCTGGGTAGTTTTAGCCAGTCAGTGTTGTGTTCTTAAAGGAGAGCTCCACTTCCAGAACAACAATTTACAAATAATTTACTCACCCCCTTGTCATCCAAACTGTTCATGTCTTTCTTTGTTCGTTCGTAAAGAAATTGTGTTTTTTGAGGAAAACATTTCAGCATTTTTCTCCATATAATGGACTGATACGGTGTTCCGATTTTGAACTTCCAAAATGTAGTTTAAATACGGCTTCAAACGATCCCAAATGCGGTTGTAAACAATCCCAGCCAAGAAAAAAGGGTTTTATCTAGCGTAACGATCAGTTATTTTAAAAAAAGAATACAATATATATACTTTTTAATGCCAAACGCTTGTCTTGTCTTACTCTGCCTGGACTGTCTTTTTCCGGTTCATGACAGTTAGGATTTGTCTCAAAACTCCCATCTCATGTTCTCCCTCAACTTCGAAATCATCCTGTATCGCTTTTTACCTTTTTTGTTAAGGGTGTTTGGTCTTCTTTGCATGTTCACGTTGCAAAGACTGGGTCGGAACTTCTGCAGTGATGTAGGATGATTTTGAACTCCCTCAAATGAGGGAGAAAATACGATTGGAGTTTTTCGACATACTCTAACTGTCTCGAGTCAGAATACACAGAGTTCATGGAGAGAAAGGCGAGATGAGCGTTTGAGATCAAAAAGTATTTAAATTGAATTTTTGTTTTATAATAAAATAACCGATCGTTTCGCTAGATAAGACCCTTCTTCCTCGGCTGGGACCGTTTACAACCGCATTTGGGATGGTTTGAAGCCGCATTTAAACTGCCTTTTGGAAGTTCAAAATTG
>JAHKKF010515712.1:11861-46012 GCA_019740295.1 Labeo calbasu
TGTTTTCCTTAATTTCTTTATGACTGAAGAAAGAAAGATGACAAGGGGGTGAGTACATTATATGTGAATCTTTTTTTTGGAAGTGGTTCTCCTTTCTCCTTTCTCCAAATCAGCATATTATAACCAAATTAGCATATTACAATGATTTCTGATGTATCATATTATACTGAAGACCGAAGTAATGTCTTATAATTTTTTAAATTGCAGTATTTCACAATATTACAGTATCAAAAAACATTCTGAAATTCATGTTAATTTTATAATTTCAACCCATTTTTTTGCGCTTGTCAATAAAAAAAAAAAATCAATTTAAGTATTAGCATTTTCACTGGTGCTCTCAGACTGTTGAACCCCACTGTACAGTGTGTATGTATATATAGCATATGTATTTTTTTCTACATGTTCTGACTTTGAAATTCAGATGGATGGAGGTTATTGTACTCCCACAGTGATGCGTGTTTACATTTAGCAGTAGCTGTGGAGTGTTTTTTCCCAGCCCTCTACACCACTTGTGTTTAGTCTGTCAGTAAGTAGTCTGATTTGGTCGCCTCTCTCCACCCCTTTGCCGTTTAATCAATTTGCAGGATTGTATAAACTCTTAGTGAGGGCGTCTTTGTCCTTTTGTTCCTGCCGTGGCTCTCCTCTCCCCCTCCCTGGAGAGCGTGGGTGGCGTACTGCTGCCAGCCTGGCTTGGGCTCCAGGACTTATTTTATTCACACTTTTAATCGCTGAGTGCTTTATTATTAGGTATAGGGATTCCTCTGACCAGGGGATCGTCTTGAGAGGCCTCAGAAATACATTTAGTGCAATCATATTAGCTGCACGCTAAAACACATCCGTCAGGCGGTCCTTAAGCCCCTGCTAGGCCGGTCTTCTGGTGGTCCTTGTTGGTGCCTGAGGAGAGCAGAGAGAGCATCTCCATCACCTACAGCAGGCCACTCTAGTATAATTCAAAGTAATCTTTTTCTCCTCGGACAGTCAACATTTTTCAGTCTTTGCTTAATATTTATGAACTGATATGAACAGCTGCTTTAACCAAACTGACTCTCTAAATGTTCAGGACTCACACCTGCATTTATTCTGTGTGAATGGAAACACACTTGTGTTGTGTGTGTGTGTGTGTGTTAGAATAACTTGCAGAGCTGGAGATATGAGCTGTGTGTCATCAGAAGGTTTTAGATTGAGTGGCTGTCTGTGTGGTCTGGGCTCAACCCAAAGTCTGGGCTCATTGTTGCCAGATCTCACTAGAAAAACAATCAAATGCGTCTGAAAACACAAGCTCAAAATAACTCACTTTCTTCACCAAATAAGCTAAATAAGCCCAAGTACATGACTATATTCTGAAAACAATCCATTACAATCCATTATTGCCCATATTTATACATGAAAGAGCCCTAATACAGATATAATAAGTGGACATGGTAACACTTGCTGTGGTACACTTGGTTAAAAAATGAATTCCAGTTGTTAAGTGTTAACTGTAAGACTTTCTGGTCTTGTAGACCATCTTTGATATATGTTTTTATCACTGTCACTATCATTACAGGTGTTATTCGTTATTAGCTGTGTTTCCATTCACCTATTTTTATGCACACTGGATGGAAATGCCAAGATGCACGTTAATTCTAAAAATGCACATAAAAAAACTCATGTGCGCAACTAGGATAAACTTTTTATCCGATGTGTGCATAAACTACGATGAAACACATTTACCGAATAAATTCCACCACGTGTATCAAAAAAGTCATGTGACTTTGCAGGATAACTTGACAAACCAGAGGAACGATCTTGCTGCACAGGATCTGAAATGTTGTTTTGGTCATTCTGAAATGCCTAAGCAATGTTTGTCGTCAAAGTATTCCTGTGTAACTGTCTTGCACGACACATATTTAGTGCCAGTTTATCAGGAAGTGACGAATTTGTTCACTTTGACTTGCTGGATAGAAACGATGCTTTATTTGCAAAAGTTTTATGTGTTATTCCAGTTTAAATTTAAATTAAATTCGCATCTTTGGATGGAAATGAATATGAATAGAAAATATGAATAGAAAAAGCTTGACTTTAGTTGCTTGTAATTTCAGAAGAATTGAATTGTGGCTGTTAATGGCTCTGCTATGGAATCCTGTTTCCGCCAATAAATTAAAAACAACAAAAGGTGATTGTGCCTATTCAGACTTTTTTATTGCAATTGTGAGTTTACATCTTTACTCAGTTTTGCGTAATAAAATTTTTTTTGACTTTTTTCCCCTCAGAATTTTGAGATGTAAACTTGCAATTGCGAGATATAATTTTTTTTTTCTCAGAAGTGTGATATGAACTCGCAATTGTAAGAAATAAAGTCAGAATATAAACTCAATTCTGAGAACATATCGGTCTTTTCCCCCCTCAAAATTAGACTTTATAACTCAGAATTGTGAAAAAAAATTCAGAATTGTGAGATATAAACTCGCAATTGCAAAAGTCAGAATTGTGAGATACAAAAAAGTTTGTATCTCACATGTATCTAAATATTCAGAAAAGTTTTGAACATTTCTCGCAATTGCAAGTTTATCTCCCGATTTTGAGAAAAAAGTCGGAATTGTGAGTTTCTCTCTCAATTTTGACTTTATAACTCGCAATTGCACAATTGACTTTATATCTCACAAATCTAAGAAAAAAAGTCAGAATTGGGAGTTTCTCTTAAATCTGTCTTTATAACTCGCAATTGCGAATCATAAAGTCAGAATTGTGTGATATAAACTCGCAATTGCGAGTTATAAAGTCAGAATTAAGAGATAAACTCCCAATTCTGACTTTTTCCATAGATTTGTGAGACTATTTCTCGCAATTGCAAATTTATCTCACAATTCTGAGAAAAAAGTCAGAATTGTGAGTTTCTCTCTCAATTTTGACTTTATAACTCACAGTTGTGAGTTTATATCACAAAATTCTGACTGCGTTACTCGCAATTGCGAGTTTATATCACAATTCTGAGAAAAAAGTCATTCTGAGAAAAACTTGCAATTGAGTTTATATCACAAAATTCTGTCTTTATAACCCGCAATTGCAACTTTACCTCTCGTAATTCTGAGAAATATTCAGAATCGTGAGTTTATCTTGCAACTGCGAGTTTGTCTCAATTCTGACTTTTGACTTTTTATTTTTTATTCTGTGGCAAAAACAGTTTTTGTTTAGTCATTTGGCAGTGTGGCCTAACAGTTAAGACATGTTAAGGCCACCATGCGTACTGCATAGATTTCAGCCACGTCAAGTTCTTTGCCAGAAAAAAATAAAAAAGGCCTAAAAAAGTTGAGTTTAGTTATTATATTACTTTGTAGCCCGTACATGTGACTGTTTGCGCTTAACAAGCTGTAAAACATCACTGTGTCTGAAAGGAAAACCAGCGTACAGCTGGATTTCGACTTCAATATAAATTAACTCTAACGTCTGTCAGGTTTTACCTCGTCCTCCCTTTTCTTTAATCACTGCACTAACAAAACTGCACTAACTTAGTGGAGACTTAGTCGAGTTTGTTTAGCAGAAACCGTGTAGGATTTGCATAGCAGCTAACTGTGCTTATTAACTCAAGGTTATCAGACACCGCCTTCGCACTGAAATCGAAAAGACTTTTCCAGATGTTCGCTGTTCTGTTTTTATTAGCACCGGGGAAAAGGCATGTAAATCCAGCATGCTTCCACATATACACACTGCTGGAGACGAAACCAAGAAATTTCTGACAGGTTTTGTTTATCCAGTCATTTAGACACAATTCATTTTACTGTATTTCCGTGTGCTTTTATCTTGTCCACCAAGCCTGTGAGCAGTCGAGCGGAAATTTGCATTAGTGGACGATTATGAATACCTGTGACAGATCCTCTCTCTAGACTCCCAGGCTGCAAATGAATGGTCTCCTACTGTTGACTCGCATGGGAAGACAGGGACCAGGCAATTAGACTTTAGTAGTTAATGTAGAAGCTTCTGCAGGCAGGCCAAGCGGGTTCAACGTTCCTGCTGGGCTGTCGGCAGGTTTTTTCCGTCTCGGCTCTCTCGCTTGCTCACTTTCTACCTCGACTTCTTTGGAAGGTATCACTTATGACAGCTAACCTGTTGATAAGCCCTTCGAGTTTATCTGAGGGTGAGGATGAAGGCGGGCCCCTCCGCGTGGGGTCTCGAAAGTGGAAGCGACTGCAGCGGGATGCCGCTCGTATTCAACCTTCACAAGCTATGATACAGTTTCAGCCTGAATCTGTGTGCTAGCACAGATTGAGTAAGCAGTTAAAAAGATTCAGCCATCTCCTTTGATTGTACAGTGTGACTAAATTTGTAATGAATTATTAAAGAAAGACCCAGATGTGTGCACTGTTGTTGTTGTGCCTGCGGGGGTTGTTGTCCAAGTGCTCTGTGCATTAAGCACAATTCTCATATCCCTGGTGGCTGTGTGTGTGTGTGTGTGCAGGCATGTGTGAAAGTGAACCTAGTATGGGAGTGGCAGTAGGTAGACTGCCCCCAGAGCACCGTGTCTGGCCACTGGCTGATATGACAGGAACATGCTGGTACTGTACTACAGCTAAAGTAAGGCCTGCAGGCCCCGGCTAACTTAAGTCAAACATATTGTCTCTAACAAGCCTCCAGCATGCAATGAAAACGCAAGCCTGTTGTTTTGTGTAGGTGCACTCGTACAATTCTTGTGACCTTCAAATGAAACGGGACTAACTCCGTGTCTACATCAGGCAACATCTTGAGGTTGCAGCATTCAGTGTAGATAGAATTATTTATTAGGGATGCAACGAAATTTCGCCATTTTCGTTTTTTGGCCAAAAAACAAAAACAGGCGCTTGGCGGTATTTACTGTGCAGGTTTCACTCACGTTAACTGTCGTCACAGCGCATTGTGAGGCTCAATATTCGACGAATGTGCGATCTGCTTATGCTCACCAGAAAAGCAAAGTCCGCTCAAATAATGCAGAACTGTATTATTAATATTAATATATTTTCTGTCCAGTTTTATTGTGTTACTTTCAGTGAAAGTGTGGTTATTTTATTGGCTTGTGTTAAATTTAAAAGTATTGCGTAATATAATAAAATAATGAATAACTATTAGAAAGCATTTTAGGTTCCAGAATTTCCGGTTTTGGCCCAGGATATCATTTTGGTGCATCCCTATCAATTATAATGGGTTTTATTGACTTTCGATGAGTTACTTTAGACTTTTGCCTCAATAAACTCCCAATTTGCTGCTTATTAATATTTAGTAAGGTAGTAGTTGGGGTGGGATTAAGGGATATAAAATATGGTCATAGTAACGGGTGTCAAAATTCAGATTTGTTGGTTACATAGATGGTTGTTCTGCTTTTATTGTGGAAAAACGGTGATGTAATGCAAATAGTAATATTTTTATTATGTACTGTATTAATGTACACTACCAGTCAGAAGTTTTTGAACAGTACAATTTTTAATGTTTTTTTAAAGAAGCCTCTTCTGCTCATCAAGCCTGCATTAATTTGATCCAGCAAAATAAATAAAAATACAGCAAAAGGAGTAATATTGTGAAATATTTTTACTGTTTAAAATAACTGTTTTCTATTTGAATATATTTTAAAATGTAATTTATTCCTGTGATCAAATCAAAATTTTCCGCATCATTACTCCAGTCTTCAGTGTCACATGATCCTTCAGAAATCATTCTAATATGCTGACATGCTGTTTAAGAAACATTTATTATTACTATCATTATCAGTGTTTTAAAAGTTGAGTATTTTTTTTTCAGGATTCTTTGAATGGAAAGATCCAAAGATCAGCATTTATCTGAAATAAAAAGCTTTTGTAACATTTTACACTATACCATTCAAAAGCTTGGAGTCAGTGCTATTTATTTATTTTTTTAATTCATTATTTGGGAAAGAAATTATAGAAATTATACTTTTATGTAGCAAGGATGCTTTAAATTGATCAAAAGTGATGATAGAGACATTTATAATATTACAAACGATTGAATTTTTCTATTCATCAAAGAAACCTGAAAAAAAATTACTCCGCTGTTTTCAACAAAATAATTATTTTTTGAGCAGCACATAAGAATATTAGAATGATTTCTGAAGGATCATGTGACTGGAGTAATGATGCTAAAAATTCAGCTTCGAAATCACAGGAATAAATTACATTTTAAAATATATTCAAATAAAAAAGTTATTTTAAATAGTAAAAATATTTCAAATTTTACTGTTTGTGCTGTACTTTGGATCAAATAAATGCAGGCTTGGTGAGCAGGAGAGAATTCTTAAAAAAAAAAAAAAAAAACATAAAAAATCTTGTGTTTTTAAAGTGTATTTGGTCACAGTCTAGTTTGAGGGCCTGTTCTCACCATTAACTAACTTTTAACTACGACTTTTGCCTCAATAAACTGTTAATTTGCTACTTAATATTTAGTAAGCCAATATGCTATAGTAATATGCATGCTAATAAGCAACTAGTTAACTGTGAGAACTGTCCCATTTATTTTTTATTAAATACCATGATTTATATTTTAGTTCAGTTTAGTTCATATACTGTATATGAAAAATGAACTTATATCAGTACGTTTAAATTGTCTGATATATGGAACCGATATATTATGCTTCCCTAGTTTTCTTTGAATGCATGCTTCAGTTATTTGTAGCAGAACACACCGATTAAGTGTTCTGACATAAATACATAACCTGCTTAAGTATTTGAATTGTAATGTGCAGAGTGCATTTTTATAATAATGTTTCCTCTGAATGTCTTGTTTTACAGTCGTCCCTGTGCGTGTCGTCTTATTATTTCTCAGGCTCATTAAGTTGCCGCTAGGCGGGTTTAAATTCAGCCATCCAATTAGCGGCGTGCTGTGCGGTGCTGTGGGTGTTGCGCACCTATTTCTCTTATGGAATTCTGAAGGCTTATTCATCTTATTTCTACCAGGGCTCTTGAGTGTTCACAGTTTCCGCAGTGGTAAAACGCCACAACCAGCCCTCCAGCAGCCGTGTACGTGTGCTATCGGTCAGGCAGCAGGAATGCATCGCAGTCAGGAAGCATTTGAAATGCAGTACATCAGAGCAAGTGTGGAAGACCACTCCTGTCAGATGCTCTGTTCTGTCACATCCAAATTACACACCACCAGCGCAGTGTTAATCAATGCAAATGGATTTTTGAAATATTAAAATCTCCTATACCACACCTCACAGATGCTGGAAGGTCTTGCGGGATGCTCGGATACAACTTTGCACTACAGTTTTTTTGTTACGACGAGGTTTAGTGTCCCTGTGTCAAGCCTTTCTATTTCCTAAGAGTTTATCTGCGGTGTAAACCCTTAGAAATGCATATTAGAGGAAATGCATATGTGTGTGTGTGGGCAGCACTGCCAACTGTGCTGTTTGTGATTCTCATACCCTGTTTGATACCCTCTCTCTTTCTCTGTCTCTATTAGATATTTGTGGTGACAGTGTTGCTTTGGGAGCTGTTCATGTTGCCTCTCTTCCTCCTTCTGCTCATTGGCTGGAACTACTTCCACATCACACCAGGCATGGCCAGCTACAGTCAGGACTTGGTGAGTGCTGTGATGTCGCCCACTCAGCTGTACAGAAAATGGTCCCTAATAAGTCCGAGTCAATGCTGGTGACTCACAGGATTTAGAAAAGATAAGCATCCGTTTTAAACCTCACAGATTCTGTTGAAGAATGATTACATTAATAGACGTTCTGTCTACAGTAGACAATGATGTATGTCATCATTTAGATTTTTTTCCACAGCCAAACATAAATGTGATACAGTAAAATCTATATATAAAAAAACTTTTTTTAAGACGTGTTAAAATGCAATTTTTTTCCTGTGATGGCAAAACTGAATTTTTAGCAGCCATTACTCCAGTCTTTAGTATCACATTTAGTATGCTGATTGGTGCTCATAAAACATTTCTTATAAACTTATATTATAAACTGTGATATATTTTTTGAGGATTCTTTGATAAATAGAATGTTTAAAACAACAGCATTGTTTTTAAATATATTTTTATGTAAGATAAATGTGTTTACTATCAATTTTGGTCAATTTATTGTATATTATTTTGTATTATATTCATAACACTAACCAAAAAACTGAGAGGATGATGGTATATTACACCATTATTTTATTGGATACTGGCTAAAACTAGTCATAAAAATATTAATTTAACTTGAAATTATTTTTAGGGCTGTGACGATTCTTCAATTCTATTTGAGTACTTGATTAAAATTGCTCGTGACGAGTAACTGGCAAAAAATGGAAGTGGCGCATTCTGTGGATGAGAATCCATAAAACGCATTATTAGTCCATTTTCCATGGCTGCATGATATATTAAACATGACAAATAACAATAAAGCATAATGCTATTGTGAATTCACAAACGTTACGATTCAATTAAATAAATATACAACCAGTCAAAAGGCTTACTAAATATTAAGAAGCAAATTAAGAGTTTATTGAGGCAAAAGTCGTAGTTAATAGTGAGAATTGGCCCTCAAACTAGACTGCGACCAAATACACTACCGGTCGAAAGTTTTTGAACCGTAAGATTTTTTTTTGTTTTTTAAAGAATTCTCTTTTGCTCATCAAGCCTGCATTTATTTGATCCAAAATACAGCAAAAGCAGTAATACTGTGAAATATTTTCACCATTTAAAATAACTGCTGATTTGATGTTCAAGGAACATTTTTATTATTAACATTAATATTATAATTGGTTTATATATTATGTATTAATATTTTATTATAGATGTATTATATATTTAAAACAGTTGAGTACTTTTTTTTCAGGATTCTTTGAATCAGCTTTAATCTGAAATAAAAAGCTTTTGTAACATTATACACTATAGTCAAAAGCTTGGAGTCAGTGTAATTTTGTTTGGAAAGAAATGATAGAAATTAATACTTTTATTTAGCAAGGATGCTTTAAATTGATTAAAAAAGATGATAAAGACATTTATAATGTTACAAAGGATTTCTATTTCAGATAAACACTGTTCTTCTGAAAGAAATCTGAAAAAAATCTACTGTTTTCAAAATAATAATAGATGTTTTTTGAGCAGCAAATCAGAATATTAGAACGATTTCTGAATGTGACTGGAGTAAAAAAACAGCTTTGAAATCACAGGAATAATTACATTTTAAAATATATTTAAATAGAAAACAATTTCAAAATTTTACTGTTTTTTGCTGTACTTTGGATCAAATAAAGGCAGGCTTGGTGAGCAAAAGAAACTTTTTTACAAAACATTAAAAATCTTACTGTCCAAAAACTTTTGACTGGTAGTGTATATGCGATGCAGGTTTAATATCTTTATTTATCTTAGGTCTTCTAATATTACCACAAATTTATTATAACTATCCGATTAATCGTCAGAATAATCGCTCGATTACTCGATTACCTGAATTATTTTATTATGTAACAAAAATGAGACTGGGATGACATAAAACAAACACAGAATGTAGGAAACCTAATATACATCCCACCATCACCTTAATGTTGCTAACTGACCATTCAGAATTATTCCAGTGAGTCATTAGGTGCACTTTATATCACATTACAAGACTAAAACTGTCTTTTTTGGAGTCTTTACAGCATTTCTAAAGACACTAATTGGTCAGTCTATCGTAATTAGATCATGTTGTCTATGAATTCGACATTCACAAAGGTTAAGATGTCTAAGATGTTCCTATCAACCCTTGGTCGTGAGTTTTAACATAGCAGTCACTCTTTGAGTGACCTTCATCTCCAGTGGGTTGTATAAACCATATTTGAGTCCTTACTCCGAATGTAGCAGTTCTTTGTGCACGTCTCGACGCCGTATCTCATGCTCGGGGTGGGGCTGCGCTCTCCGGCGATGTTAAAGCCAGCATCACCTCGCGCTCACCCCTCGGCCTAGCAGAAACAGAGCGGCGCGGTTGCTTTCAATAGCCTCGAAGGGTCAGGGATGACTTGATAGAGAGCGATCTAGGCACCCGAACGAGAGATTAAACGCTTTCCTTTTGGTTTCAGGTGCATGTGTGAGTGTGTGTACGTGTTTATGTTGTGAAGAAATGAGATTGCTTGGTTGTGACATCGCTCTTGTGAGGAAGGCCCCTCTCATTCACCTCCTCCTTTTGTGCGAGGTCACCCGAGAGGCAGTTGCTACGGCAACAGGGCCTCTCCCAATGGGGGTGTATATACAAGCGAAGGTTTCATTACGAGGTGTTTGTTAAGAAAATGCTCCATTGCCCACGTGTGTCTCAATCTCATCCGCTCTCTGTCTCTTCTCCTTCTTTTGCAGGAGAACATGTCCGTGGCCGAGGATGAGGACGAGGATGAAAAGGTATTTCGCCCGGTGCCACGCACGGTTTTTGATTAACCGCTGACTTTTATAGAACCTGTCCTTGGGGCGCTGCATAGATAGGCTGCACGCTGTACCTTTAATACTGCATTTAACTCAGAACTGCAACTTAAATACGTTCAAAATGAGGACAGACGATTCAGCAAGCACATTTTCCCTCCAGTACTTTCACACCCGTCCTCTGGGAATTCGCGCTCGTACGACAAATGGATTTGGTTGCTTTGCTGTGGTCCTTTGAAACGCAGAAATAAGCACAGAACGGCATCATTAATTGAAGTTTGCCTTCCGCTGGGGAATAGAGCCATTGTAAGGATTTTGAGGCAGGCATGGCTAAATAGGGAGGCTGGACTGCCGTTGAACTCCCCCTTTTAGCATTTTATGTTTTTTAAGGCTTAAGATGACTCATTAGACTAATTACAAATTCTCCCAAACCTGCTTAGATCCAATTATTCTTAAAATATTCAGTCATTAGAAACAGTACAAACATCTTTATTTAAAAAAAAAAACAGCACGCACATATCCAAGCTGCTACGGTTTCATTGTTTGGCACAGCGTTTGCGGATGGTACCCGGTCACAGTGGTCAAAATCTGAATGCTGAGTGCTGAATAAATTCATAATGAGCCAGGGCAGGCTCGTAATCATTTTAGTCCGCGCTGTCTGTTTCGGAGAAGAACGGGTTAACAGGAAGATAATGCGTTATTGCTTTCTGACTTGGATGTGCGGAAGTGCGCAGCTCTCAGCCTCCGAGCGCTGACCCTTGCGCTGTACGGATAGGGCCTAGGATTCATATCCATAATGTGCTCAATATATTCTGCTATGATGACCGCAGGCTAGCTTCATCTGTTGAGAGGAACCCCTCTGTTAAAAACAGCTTCCTCTTCCAAATCCTATCCAAGCCAAGCAGATAATTCACGGATGAAACGCATGATATGTGTGCGTGAGCACATTAGCTTACGCCCAGCAGCTAAACAATTGTAATATATCTTGGAGGGAGAAACTAGAAAAAAAAAAAAAAGTCGTATAAATATGTGGACTGAATGAAGCTAATGTCATAAAAAATATATTAGTTTAATTTAAACAGTTTTATTCGTAGATTTGTTTTTTTAAGCAGTAACAATTATACCTTGCAAGTCTATTTATTTATTGTTTTATTATTTATTTTTATTAATTACGAGTATGAGAATCAACAGTATTTTTCCAGTGAGATGTATTGTGTTTTTACGCCCTTTCACGTCTCGTGTAAATGAAATATCTCCTTTCATTGATTTAATTACCCAGATGTCCGTGTTTATTTTAAGTTGTCAGATCTAATTTAAGGTGGCTTGTTTCAAAGTCCTGCTTTGTTTTTTCTCTTCGACTTCGGTATCACGCAGGCAGATCAAACAGTCTAGCTTTACACTTCCTATCAAAGTCATCGCAGCTAATGTTTTGGGGTTGGAAAATGATCGGTGTTAAATTTGATCACTTCAAAAGCGCCGTTTTTTCCTACTCTTTGGTTAGCGTGGGGATAAAGGCTGTCCCCTCTGAGGAGGTTACGATTACCGCCCGTTTTTCTGTGCGTTTTCCCCTGGAGGACGGGAATATGTAAACCTGCAGTCGAGCGGAGCAGATGCAGTGGAATGAAGCTAAAGAAAGCCGATAGGACGCTGCAGAAATACCACACAACAGAATCTGTCCTGGGGGAGAGACGGAAATTTACAAATCACGTGCTGAGATGTAACTTCCCTTCGGCTTTCGGTATCAATCGTGTTGAGGGGACAGACGCTGGTTTAATCGCATCAGAAAACAAGAGGATAGAAGAGAAAACAACCCGCTCCCATGTGACCAGGAGGCCCTGTTCGCTTGGCCCTGGGCACAAGGTCTCCAAGTACCACCCCTTTCCTCCATCATACCCCAGGATACCTTCAGTGGTCTCCTAACCCGCAAGCCCTCTCCCCCCTCACATCTAACATATCACCTTCAGCGCAAACCACAAGGACAGAGTGTTGATGTCATAATCATTGTGTATTCCAGAGTGCACAATCCTGTGACATATCCATTTGGGAGCGCTAGGTTTTTCGTGCTTGTTTGTACTGCGGTTGTCAATTTTAACAAACCCATTTGCAACACATTTTGCCAATAACGCAGGTGTTTTATTTAGGTGCGTTCCTCCGGTTATTCCGTTGTGGAATAAGTGAGTCGCGAATATTTGCACCAGCTTTGAATGAATATTCAAATTTGACGCCATTTACCCAATTAAAGGAATGTTAAATGAACCCTGCCTTGCAGTATTTTGATTGTGCCGCGCATCCCTGTGAAACTGCATTTTCTGTTTGCCTTTGTGCAATCTGTTCCCTATTAAGCCAACATAAAAGTTATTTGACAATTTAATCTGAATTGAGAATATGATCTGACGCAGGTTTTCTAATCAGTAGACCGAGTGTAGCTCGGATAGTTTATTTGTGCTAAAAAATTTGTTTCCACCTCAGAGGCGGAAAAAAGGATGTTTGATTTCAATGGGGTTTAATAGTCCAGAGAACTTGTATATTGTGCTTCAATGAATGCTTTTACTCTCATGTTTTGGCCTCATTAATATCAATATTTGATGTTTGTCACTTGAAAAACCTTACAACCATACCAGAGCAATCTGTGACATGTTACCTAACATAAATCACACTTAAAGGGATAGTTTTTTTTATGAAATCCGAGAGCTTTCTGACCCTCCATAGACAGCAATGCGACTGATACGTTCAAGACCCATAAAGGTAGTAAGGACATTGTTAAAATAGTTCATGTGACATGAGTGGTTCAACCTTAATTTTATAAATCTCTTAGAATACTGTTTGGGCACGAAGAAAACAAAAATAACTTTATTGAATAATTTCTTCTCTTCGGTGTGAGAGAACCACGCTGAATGTGCGTTTTGAACAGCAATTCTTTTATAATCTTACAATTTACAGCACTTTACATTAAGTAGCTTGCATTGGGGAAAGACTGAAAAAGTAAAAAAAAAAAAAAAAAAGTGTGTATAAGTTTGCATAGAAATAAAGACATTTGTGGTCAAAAGTTTACATACCCTTGCAGAATCTGAAAAATGTTAAATATTTTACCAAAATAAAAGGGATCATACAAAATACGTTATTTTTGTTTTATTTAATACTGACCTGAATTTCACATAAAAGATGTTTACATATAGTCCACAAGAGAAATAATAGTTGAATTTATAAAAATGACCCTGTTCATGAATGTATTTGAACCCTTTCCATTGATGACTGTATGATTTTGAGATCCACTGAAGGACTCATATGCAACGAATGCTCACTGATGCTTCAGAAGGAAACAAATGCATTAAGAGCTGGGGGTGTAAACTTTCGAACAGAATGAAGGTGTGTACATTTTTCTTATTTTGCCTAAATGTCATATTTTTTTTCATTTGATATTGCCTTTCAGAGGTTACAGAAGATACTTAAATGTTTCCCAGAAGAAGTCAAATTTACACTGATCTTCAAATTCCAAAAGTTTTCACCCCCGAGCTCTTAATGCATCGTGTTTCCTTGTAAAGCATCAGTGAGCGTTTGAATCTTCTGTAACAGTTGCATATGAGCCCCTCAGTTGTCCTTAGTGTCAAAAGATGGCAAAAGATAGCATAGTCATTATTGGAAAGGGTTCAAATACACAAAAATGCTAAAAAAACAAAAAAAAACAAAGAATTTGTGGGACCTGAAGGATTTTTCTGAAGAACAGTGGGCAGTTCATGAACTCATGAACAACTATCACCAAACCAAAAAAAAAAAAACACAGCTGTGGATCATTTAGGGTAACAACACAGTATTAAGAATCAAGCGTATGTGAACTTTTGAATAGGGTCATTTTTATAAATTCAACTATTATTTTTTCTTGTGGACGTCTTTTATGTGAAATATCTTATTCAGGTCAGTACTACATAAAAAAAAAAAAAAATAACATGCATTTTGTATGATCCCTCTTATTTTGAAAAGAAAAAAAAGTACATTTTGCAGATTCTGCAAGGTGTATGTAAACTTTTGACCTGCTTACGAGCTGTAGGAAGGACCAGAAAAAAAAAACTTTTTGGTATTTTCATTAACAGTTCATTATTATTCTTTTTTAAATAAGCTAGCAAATGTTTTCCTCAAAAAGAGATTTTGTGATTATTTAAAATAAATCCACTTGGTTTGATAATATATGACTTAAGCGTTCAAATATTTTTTTGGGAGCACTCTAAGTTCATTTTTCTTGCGGTTGCTCGAGAGTCACGCTGTTCATTAAGCAAAGAAACACTAAAGACATTTGAGCTGATATCAAACACAGTTGATACACTGAAAGAATAAATCTTCTTCTGCACTTTATCCTCTTCTGACACTTTCCTCACAAAGCAGGGATTTCAAATGACTCATAACAGGAGGCATGTTGATTTTCTCTTGATTGATATCCTAGTCTCTATGTTGGGACATGCTGAGTGCCGCTGCAGTAGATGGGCTGTGCTGAGTGGAGGCATGACTGGCTTCCTATGGTTTCCTGTGTCTGGGGCCGAATGGAGAGTGACAGTGGGGAGTCTGGGCTGAGCTTTCCCAGGGGCCGACTCACCGGGGCCGCTGTCTGGGGGACGGTCGCTTAGACAAACATGTACAGCGCTCGATCGCACGTTTGTCTTTCTCACCACCCCCCATACTCTCATTTATTCTCTCGCTCTGTCATTACTCCTGTCATTATTTTCTCCTTTTGATGTGAGGGCTTCTTGTTTCTCTCTCTTTCTCTTTCTTCTTTCCCCCTTTGGAGAACTATACTCATGGGCTCTTATGCCGGAGGAATCTCTGATGTGATCATGTTGCTTTGGACGTTAGATTACCCTAGCAATCTTCTTTAAGTAAAATGGAATAGAATTTCTCTCTCTTTTTTTTTTTTTTTTTTCTCATCGAAAGTCCATTTAGCCCATGTCTCTGAATTACACGGCAACCCAATACTGTGTGATGCATCAAATACAAGAAGACAATGGGATTTCCCATCTCTCTTACAAGAAGTAAAAACATTGCTTTGTATAACAGGATTACACTCAGACATTGCAATCTTTCTCCCACGAGCTCGGATGCGGAAAACGATAAATCCAATGATTTCAACCCTGCACTCAATCTTGCCATAAGGTGGGCAACTCTTAGCTTTCGTACGCCAAGAACTGGTACTCGAAAAAGCTCGCACCCCAGGAAACGAGCCAAGACTTGCCCGGCAGAGACTCGCGGATTTGTCGACCTCGCGAGTTGGCGTCTTCTGCCGTCTGCGTTCTCGAACTCCCGAGTCCCTCTCTCACTCTATGCTTTCTGATTGCCATTTTTACATCTTTTTCCTCCTCCGCTTAATCTTTGATTGTGATGCACCTTTATTGTTTGTGTCTGACGAATGCTGAAATACTCCCAGATCCGTGACAGCTCTGGAGGAGAGGCTGACACATTTTCACGTCTGAGGAGATGTTACAGAAGCTCATTACAGGCCATTGACTAGATGAAATACTGGTGATGGCACTCTGGAAATAAACTGCTCTTCCTTTGTCGGCTTCTAGCAGCTGACTTCCCTCATCAGTCTCTGTCTTTTTTTTCTTTCTCTTCAGGAATCAGAGAAAAAAGGACTGATGGAAAAAATCCACATGGTTCAAGAAATTGTGCTTACAGTTCAGAACACTTTAGATGAAGTGGCTTCCATTGGGGAAAGAGTGAAAAAGTAAGAATAGAGCATTTTATACCTCTTATGAAGCTCACGTACGCAGTTATGCTCGTAAGTTTACATATACTGCGTGTTGAGTGTTTTGTTGAATAGTTTAATTAATACATTTTTTATAATCTCTCTAATTAAAAAAATACTGTGTTGGTGGGATGTTAAATAGAGAAACGAGGATATGCTTTTCTTGAGAATAAATGTATGAGGTTTCAATAATACTAAAAGACCAAGGATTTCTTTGTTGGTAAAACCAACAAAAAAAATGCATTTGAGGATTTAGAATAACATATGATTTTTCTAAATACTCAAATTCAATTTTTTTTTGCATTCTTGCAGCTGCTACTTCAGTGACCAATTCTTATATTTATGCGTTTTTGTATAATAATGTAATTTTTGTCTACTTTATTCATGTAATATTAACTTTTGAAGCGATAATTCTCCCAAAAATGAAAATTCATTAAAAGTCATTAATTACTCACCCTCATGTCTTTCGAAACCAGTTAAGACCTTCTTTAATCTTTGGAAAACAATTAAGATCATAAGATCAAAAGTGATTTTTAAGATCTTTCTGACCATGCATAGACAGCAACGCAACTACCACGTTCAAGGCCCAGAAAGGTAATCAGGACATTTGATAAAATAGTCCATGTGACATCAGTGGTTCAACCATAATTTAATGAAGCTCTGAGAACCAAAGAGAAGAAATAGTCATTATTTTTGTTTTCTTTGCTCACAAAAAGTATTCTCGTAGCTTGAACCACCATAATTTGGTGACTATAAGTTGACTATTTTAATGATTCCCTTACTACATTTCTGGGCCTTGAATGTGTCAGTTGCATTGCTGTCTATGTCAGAAAGCTTACAGATAATTTCCTCACCCCCTGTTCATCCAAGATGTTTATGTTTTTCTTTTTTTCAGTCAATAAGACATTGTTTCTTGGGGAAAACATTTCAGGATTTTTCTCCATATAGTGGACTTCAATGGTGCCCCCAAATTTGAACTTCCAAAAGCAGTTTAAATGCAGCTTCAAAGGACTCTAAACAATCCCAACCGAGGAAGAAAAGATCATTTTCTACCCTTTTTAACCTGCATTTTGGAAGTTCAAACTTGGGGGCACCATTGAAGTCCACTATATGGAGAGAATTCCTGAAATGTTTTCCTCAAGAAACCTAATTTCTTTACAACTGAACATCTTGGATGACAAAGGGGTAAGTAAATTATCTGTAAAGTTGTGTTCTGGTAGTAAACTAATCCCTTAATTTGTGGTCCGAAGATTAATGAAGGTTTTACGGGTTTGGAACGACATGGGGGTGATCAATTAATGACGGACTTTTCATTTTTGGGTGAACTATCTCTTTAGTAAGTGCATAGAGTACTAAAATTCATGTGTAAATTAACTTGGCTTGTTTCTCCATTGACAGCACATTCAACTGGTCAGTACCGTTCTTGTCGTTCCTGGCCTGCCTGGTTCTGTTTCTGGCGACTGCCACCTTGTACTACATCCCACTGCGGTACATAGTTTTAGCGTGGGGTAAGTAAGTGAGACACCATGTGTAGCCCTTTCACCCAATCATGCGTGATACTCCAGTGCTGCTGTTAAGCTGTCTCCACTTTCTTTTAAATGGAAGTCATGCAGAGGTGTTTTAGAAA
Source organism: Labeo calbasu (assembly GCA_019740295.1). Classification (NCBI taxonomy): domain Eukaryota; kingdom Metazoa; phylum Chordata; class Actinopteri; order Cypriniformes; family Cyprinidae; genus Labeo; species Labeo calbasu. The sequence continues at coordinate 29,555 of JAHKKF010515712.1, forward strand.
GAGTCACACTTTACTGTCTCTGAGCTTTGAGCTCGACTCTTTTACTGACGCCTGACGAAAGCTATTTAAAAAGTGATCCATTTCCATAACTCTTACCTGTGACAGCTGATCAGAATCATGAACATGAGCCTCTGTCGGCTGGGGAGGCCAGCTGCACCTCTCCTCACTGAGGCTTTGTAAACTTGTGGAAGTTTGATGTACGTACAGGGATAGTTCACCCAAAAATGAAAATTCTGTCATTAATTACTCACTCTCATGTTGTTCCAAACCTTCGTTAATCTTAAAGATATTTTTGATGAAATCCCAGTGATTTCTGACCCTGCATCTGACGTCCCAGAAAGGTAGTACGGACATTGTTAAAATAGTCCATGTGACATCAGTGGTTTAACTATATGAAGCTATGAGGTTACATCACAAATATCTTAGTGTTCCAAAGATAAACAAATGTATTGCGGGTTTGGAACAACATGAGGGTGAATAATTAATGACCGAATTTAAATTTTTAATTTTCAATTATGATGTCGCTGTTGCAGTTCTATGGCATCATACCGTATAGTAGACCACATTTATATGCACTTATGATTACAGCAGTATGAATTTTATACAGCAGATAAAGCGACATGTTTGTTGGGTCAAGGTTTGTTTTGTCCGTAAGATACGTGCAGGTGCGGCGCATAACTTTATTTATTAATGCACGCTTGTTTTCACAGGTGTTAACAAATTTACCAAGAAGCTTTTCAACCCATATGCCATTGACAATAATGAAATACTGGATTTTCTCAAGAGGGTGCCTTCTGATGTTCAAAAGGTAAGGGTCCAGTTTTACATTTAGAGAGAGAGGGAGGGACAGAGACAAGGAAGGAATTCCCTGAAGATGTCTGCATTATTTGCTCTAACAGAATTCCCAAGTGTTACCCAGGATATTTCCTCTGGCTGTGTTTGATTATTAATGGACTCGCGCCTTTAAAGGCGGCCCCCGGCCCAATTATTTCCCAGCATGTCTTGATGGAGTCACCCGGCTGCCTGGATGGGGTCCGCTCTGATCTATCCTCGGCCGTAACGCTTCAGCCTTGTCCCTGATTATCAGTTTTGTCGGCCTGTGATAAAAGAAGGGTGCTGTAGAGGGTTCAGGGATTGGCTAAGGGGTCGGTGTCTGCACACTGGCAGTGTGGCGGCCCCCGTCACATCAGGTTGGAGGACTCGATTAATGAAGTGTTGAGCCAACGCCGTCCTGCTGGGCGCCATATGTGATGAAACATTATCCATGGCTGATATGTCATTCGGGGTTACATCACGAGCCTGCGGACGTGCAGCCAAACGCTGAGAGTCTCGCTCCGTCTTTGGGACCCTGAGTGAGATTCTGAAGTCGGGAAACAAAGCGGGTCCTGCTGTCACGTTTTGCGCAGGATACTACTCTCCATCATCGAGGCTATTTAACTGTTGTCAGTGCTTCCTGTCCTGCTCAGATACTGGAGAGTTTGAGTGATTGGCTCAGACGAACCTCCCGGGACGAACCTCTGCAACTTTACGTTAACATATGTCTGTGTGCTTGGATGAAGCCAGCATGACACACTGGTTTTGGCATGTGGAAGCCGCAAGTTGGCAAAACAAGATGGAAACCATTGCTGAGTTTTTAAGCCTTTTGAAGTATGTTTTCGTGGTTGGATGAACTGCCTGCTGTTCATTTAAATGGAACGCACCAAAAATGGGAAGACAGAGTGATCTTTAGCAAAAGGAAAAAAAAGTGAATGGCACTTTTTAAAAAACCTAAATGCCAATAAAAGCAGCACAGTGGTCATTAAGCATACCGATGAAGTCCAAAAAGGTATGCAAATCCTTGTCCCCGTTAGGTTTAACATGTCCGAACCTTTATGATAAAAATGGACTGACCAAATAAACAGCACGTTACAAAAGCTCAAATTGACTCCTGTCTCACGGTTCCGAAAATGACTTGGCAATTAGTGCCTGTGCTGTTCTTCAAACGCAAACCCTCAAAACTGGACTTCATACATCGGCCCTCTGTCCTAAAATAAGCAGCATCTGTCAGTTCTGAGCACAGTTTCATGTTCTGAGGCTGCCGCGTCTCTTTGTTCCCTTGTGCTCCATCTCCCATTCTCATAATCAGGGCCTGGTAATTAGTGTGCAGTCCCTACCTTACAGATACACCTCCAGGTTATTGTTTAGAGGAGAAACAAACAAGAAAAGCATTTGGACGCATTCTCCACGCTTTCGAGTCCCATCAGCCTCATGCCGTATTTAATTATTTGTCGATGCTGTGTGTCGTTTGGACTGAGCGACGGCCTTGGACAAGAGAAGATGCCTTTAATGCCATTTTCAGAAGCTGATGTTGCTCTTAGCTGTGAAAGCAAAATCATAGGGAATGCTTTTGGAGGTTATTACGATCCAGAAGCATTTGGGCCCAATAATGTGTCCAAAATGTCTATGATATGATATGTGACTCTGGATCACAAAATCAGTCTTAAGTAGATTGTAAGGGTCAAAGTTATCAATTTTTCTTTTATGCCAAAAATTCATTAGGATATTAAGTAAAGATCATGTTCCATGAAGATATTTTGTACATTTCCTACCATAAATATATCAAAACTTAATCTTCGATTAGTAATATGCATTGCACCCTCAGATTCCAGATTTTCAAATAGCTGTATCTCAATCAAATATTGTCAAATACTAACAAACCATACATCAGTGGAAAGCTTATTTGTATTCATCTCAATTTAAAAAAAATTGACACTTAAGACTGGTTTTGTGCTCCAGGGTCACATATACAGTAGTCAACATCTGAAGTGGATCAAAAAAGTTAATCAAAGTTGTCCTAGGACAAGAACGATTATTGTTTTGGTTTTAGGACAACTTTGGTGAAACGTTTTGATCTACTTCAAATGTTGACTACTGTATATATATTGAATATTTGTCAAGCAATGACCAATATAAAGCAGATAATATCAAACTGTTTAACATAAAGATAGTAAATGATGCACGCTACACTCTGATCAATATAAAATTTCCGGATTTTATGGAAATTAATATTTATTAGACATTCAAAGATTCATTTAAATTATTTAAATGCATGTTTGCTGAATGCTGACATTATGTGTGACCCTGGACCACACAACCATGCTAAGTAGTATTTGTAGCAATAGCCAAAAAAACATTGTATATATCATCAAAATGATAGATTTTTCTTTTATGCCAAAAATCATTAGGATATCAAGTAAAGATCATGTTCCAGTAAGATATTTTGTAAATTTCCTACCGCAAATATATCACAACTTAATTTTTGATTAGTAATATGCAATATGCTAAGAAGGTCATCTGGACAACTTTAAAGGCAATTTTCTCAATATTTGGTTTGCACCCTCAGATTTTAGATTTTCAAATAGTTGAATCTCGGCCACATATTGTTCTAGCCTAACAAACCAAATACATCAATGGAAAGCTTTTTTATTCAACTTACAAATGACCGGTTTTATGGTCTAGGGTCACCTATGAGAAACTAACATTGCTAACATCACTAACATTGACAGTAACAAATTTGTAACTAAAATACAACTTTAAATTTGGTACATACAGCCATTAGTCATGAGCTAAAAAGCGTCATTTTCAATGGACTGACTTTTTAGTCATATAGTTATTAAGCGTACACAAGATGTATTTATCTTTTTGAATACTTAATTGCAGTCTAGTAGTTGTATGTGGATATGCTGGGAGCTGGAAAAATCTTTATTCAGTTTCTCAAACCTCAGTGAAACTCTACTTTCATCACGACGACCTTCACCTCCGACCCGAGTTCACTCACTGCTTTAAGTAAAGTAAACAGCATGTTCATCTGAAACGGGGGAAGTGTGTGATCATCTGTAACCGCAATGCCCCAGCCGAAGCCGTACAGGCACTTACTCCTGCCTACAAGCTGCTATAATTAGTCTCCAACAAACTTTTCTCAGGAAGGACACAACTCGCAACTCCTCGGTTTGCGAGGACCTAAGACAGCGGGTCTGCTCAAGCGGTGTAGTTCCCTTATAGGTGGGGGTGGTGTAGTCACCGCTGTGTCGGTACGGAACCCTTGACTTTTCAAATCTTTCCTCCTTGTGATTAATCCCCTCTGCTCCTGTGTTTAAAAAATGATTCATTACAGCCGCGCCCGCCTGGCTTTCCCCCTGCACCGGCTCTCCTCAGGGGAGCCATTACCGTGAGCGGGCCTCAGCTCCGATTACCTGCGTCTGACCAAAGAGCTGTTTGTTTTTACAGGTGCAGTACAGCGAACTGAGAGCTGAGCTCGGCAACCAGGGCCCGGCGAAGAAGAAACGCTTGCGCTGAAACCCGACGGACGTGTCGGATGAAAGGGACGGACGGCGTTTCAAGACACGGTCTGTTTAAGTCATAATGCCCCGTGCGAGTGGAGGAGGAGCCCCCTTGTGCCAAGCCATCCGCATTTCCACTGAGGTGTATTCATTGGCTGTATGTGTGTGTGTGTATTTGCATCTGCATGTGTGAGAGGGGCCCCTCCTGACAGGGCCTTTGGCCCTCGTGAACTCACATGGTCACAGTGTCTGAGCATATGAAGGTACGACGGGCTCTACATGTGGCCACGCCGAAATGCAACGAAACACAGCCTTTTCATACATTAGAGACCATCGTATGTGCTTCCTGTTGCAGGGAATATTTAAATGAGGGCAAAATATAAACTTGTTTATATTCATTTAACATTTTTATTCAAGCCTACTGTTCAAAATCATCTTATAATGTATTCTGTTTGTTTTTTCTATCAATCTCTAATGTTTTGTACATATATGCGGCAGATAAAGATGAAATGAAGATGATGACTAAAAGTTTGACTTCTTAAATGTGTTTTTCTTCTCTCACATCCTTAACTCTGTGTTGTTTGTGAAAGATACACACAGGATTATTACCCAGCCCACACTTCAGAAGAGGATGCTGGTCACTGTTGGAGGAAAACATCAAAGTCTGTGTGTGTCCAGAGCAGTCAGCTAATGCACCGCTTTTGTAGTTCGCTGACAATAACAAGGTCCAGATGAGAGAGCTCATCTCTCATAAAGAGGGAGGGAGACTGAGAGAGAGGGAGAGAGAGAGTGAGTGAGTGAGTATATACACTCCATACCCCGCACTTAGCGTCTCCCATTTTCATTAAAATCACCTCCAGTGCCTAATGGCTCTCTACTAGACCCATCACTCTGTAGTGTTAGCACCAGTGATGGGGCTTCAAGTAGAGCAAATGGAGATTTCCTGCCTCATCAACTTATTTATTCATATTACAGACATATTCCAGGCTCTCTGCTATCAGAGAGTCATTTTTATAGAAAGCAACATTGCCAAAGTGGTGCATCTTGAATGTTGGCATTCGGAGCGTTGATTTGAAATTAATATTAAGCGATTATTAATCAAGTTAACAGGGAGCACCTTTTTCACAGTGCAGAGTTTTGTCCTTCGCCTCGATTTACTGACAGACAGCGAGGCGGGAAAAGTTTCTTTCAAAGAAATGTAAAATCGAACAGAAAGAAGAAACTTCCTCAGATGTCGTCCGCTCGCCCGCTCTCCCTCAATAATTTAGCGAGCGAGGTAAATAGCCGAGCGGACGCTTTGTAAAAATAGCCGTAGCCATACAGATGAGCCCGAGACCCCAGCTCAGGGAGTTTGTTCAGACTGATTGGAGTGCTCAGCATCCCAGCCTGCCCCCCCCCTCCCTTCGCTCCTCTGCAGTTTGGTGCTGGTGAAAGAGCATCGGTTGGTGCAGCGTGAAGAGTTTGATTGGCTCTCAGGGACCTGCTGGAGCCTGGGGCTATCTCTTTTGACAGTCTGATAGAGACATCACGGCACTCTCCCAGGAGCTGCCACCGGGGGTCCAATTCAAAGCGAGGGGGAGTGGAGGTGACCCGCGACGCTCTGACGAGAGAAATCCCACACACAAACTCCTCCGCTGGGGGGCCACGGAGAGGGAGAGCAAGGAGGGGAGGGCCGGTGTCCCTTAGCTCAGTAAATGAGACCCCATCAGATGTCTGCGTGAGGTGAAACCAATTAAACAATGCTTGCAGGAAAGCGCCAGTCGCCGGGTTAGCACCAAAACTTGAAAGCGAGCCTCTAAGTGGATGTGAAGTGTTTGTGCTGGAGGAGAGCAGCGGTCTTCAAAAATTCAAGACCGTCTCGAAAACGCAGATGAAATGAGAGGCTGCCGATTGGAATCTCTCGTAAGGAGAGGCCCGACGCAGCATTCATCTCCGAGAGCTCGTGTTGACAAGTGTTTTTGGGTAAACTGCCTTGATGAAAATCTTATGCTTTGATGCTTCAGACATTTAGAAATGTCAAATTGTGGGGCGAAAATGAATGCACAAGATATTAGCACACCCTCTAACGTTCAGCTCTAACATCAAGTGTAAATAGTTTTTTTAAATAGGGTTTTTCAACAAAAAACAATTATGTGATCACATAGCCTGTGACATTGCGGCGTGGTGTATTAAGAAGATTGAATGAAGCATATTTTGCTCCTGCATTAAGATTTTATAGATACAGTTAACTGAAAAAAATCATGAAAATAAATTTGTAATAAATTTGAAATAAAATTTGTTTACTAATTAGACATTGCTAATTATTAAAAGGACACTCTCTTCTTCAGCTTTCATGTTAACGATGCACTGATAAATCAGATCAAAACAACAAGATGCAATCAGACAGCACATTAAAAAAAAAAAACATACATGCTCTTGAGATTTGATTGGATTTTTATTTCATTTTGTCGTTTTATTATTGAATTTAATTTCTATTTTATTTCTTTTTTATATTTTTATTTTATTTCATTTTTTATTTAATTACATTTAATTTATTTCTATTTGTTTTGTTTCATTTCTATTTTATTTCATTCCATTCCTATTTTAGTTCACTTAATTTAATTCTACTTTGTTATATTTCATGTCAGTTTATTTAATTTATTTCATTTCATTAATTATTTAATTGTTTTGTTTCATTTCTATTTTATTTCATTTAATTTCTATTTTAATGTAACTTCGTTTAATTTTGTTTTGTTTTTTCATTTTAATTTAATTTTGTTTAATTTCTGTTTTTTATTTCATTTCTATTTTATTTAATTTCACTTCCATTTAATTTCATTTTTATTCATTTCATTTCTGTTTTATTTTGTTTTTTCACATAATTTCTATTTTAGTTAATTCAATTTCCTTTTTTTGTTTTATTTTGTTTCATTTTATGTAATTTCATTTTAATGTAATTTTATTTTATTTCATTGAATTTCTCTTATTTTGTTTCATTTCTAATTTTTGTGTTTAATTTCATTTCTATTTTATTTTGTTTTATTTAATTTTATTTCATATTGTTTCAATTCTATTTAATTTTGTTATATTTTATTTTCTTTCATTTCATTATTATTTTATTTTATTTCATTTCTATTTTATTTCATTTTATTTTACTATAAACCGTTTTAATCGCAGAGTAGTTCACTTATTTAATTTTAATTCGTTTTAATTAATTGTTTCTGAACAAATATTTAATTATTCTTCTGAACACATATGATTTGATTATTCATTTAATTTATTTAATTTATTTCATTTCATTTATTTCATTACATTTCTATTTATTCACAAATTGTCTTTGCAATATTTAATATTTTATTACATGAATTAAAATCTAAATTTGGCTAGAAACCTAGGTAGTGATGGAGGACAATGGAGACAATACATGGCGGAATAATTGCCCCCCTCTCCTCCCGTGTTGTCTAATAAACAAAATCATGTTTAAAAAATGATCAGTTTGCTTCGGTCTCCTGGGATTGAAACCTCAAATCTCTACAGATTACTAAACAGCCAATATGGTCCCTGAATGCATTCTTTGTATGTTCCCCAAACTCACTAATGAACATCTCATCCCCACAGCAGTTAACACTGCTTGCATCATTCTCTCCCTCTCTTTTTCTCCTTCAATAGTTGTTGTTTTGCTTGGTATGAAGCTGATGTCTTCATCAGCCTGTCAGAAAGGAAGTGCCTGCAGCTGTGGCAGGTCCCCCTAGAGCCTGTCGCACTCCTTGTTTCCATGGTAGTCCTTCAGGCAGCACCATGGGCAGACTGTGCGCAAGGACCCCTACAACCTGTTTTTTTTTTTTTTCTCCCTGATATGCAGCCCCGAAGCGGGCGTCAAACTAAAACGCCAAATAGTGTGAGTGCTGCAATACTTCCTTCGCAGGTGGCGCATTCTCTTTCAGAAGCAATGCCAACCAAATCTCATTTTAATAAGACGCCCCGTTCCTCAATTATGTTACGCGGGTGCTTTTATTAAAGGGAATCGACCCTCCCTTAACTCGCCGTGCGGAGTCTTCACAAGGCAGCAATAAGCAAAAGCTTCTTGTTAACATAAAGATGTCACATTACTTTACTTGTGATTTGTTGTCCTTAGGAGCGCGTCAAAATAAAAACACGTCAGAGACTCGTCGTGTTGCTGAGGGGCTGTATGGAGATCGCCGAGGTCAGGCCTCAGTTCTGACACCAATAATGAGAAGGGCTTTCCTGGAATCAGACACTAATGAGATCCAAATGACAAAACCGATTGTTTTTACTCTTCTCAGGGTGGGCCGCACCAACTTCGACCTTAACCTCGAAGATATTCCCACATCTCTGCACTTCGGAAGAAAAGCCTCCATGGATCAGTCAGCTACGTATGTAGATGAACAAAGACTAGCCAACATGAGAGCAAAGATTACAGTCAGCGGCGGGTACAAATATTAATTATATTTTAAAGTCACGACTGCAATTGAGCCTGAGGGTGCTTGCCTCTGTTCTGCGAACTCGTAGTTTGCATGTTATTTATACAGTGGGCGTATTACGCTTGCTGACACCGAGCCGTAATTTCTCGCAATACATCAAGTGCGCTGGGCTAGCCTTTAAGAGCCTAAATTAAGTCGCTGGCCTTTAAAAGCATCTCTCTTAGGGGCCTGTCCGGATTAATAAATTCAACTGATTTGGCTTTAATATTATTCGGAGTGCATTAGAATGTGGCTAACAGCTGGGGTGGTGGCCAGTCTCGGGGGCATTGGCAGGGCCGAGGAGCGCCGCTGTGAGTCTGAGGGCAGGCGGGCGCGTGAGCAGCGTGGGGCCAGAGGTCCCTCCGTTACAGGTGCGGCCCTGACAGGCTCGGCTCTTGGATCAGAAAGGCCAGGCTTAGATGAAAGGACGACGAGGAGGGCCGCCGACCGCCTCGGAAACAAAGTCACCCCTTCTGCGACAAGCTCTCGCCGCTGATAACCGGTTGCGAGGTTTCCTTTTCTTTTTCTTTCATCGTCAAAGCATGGAAACGTTAAACAATGTTAATGGAAAAGGACAGCCCTCTTGGTGACACATTATAACAATAATCAAGAAAAAATGTAGCTTAATAAACATGGGAAATCTCTTTCGCTCCATCCCACGACTGAATTGCGTGGCGCACCCTTGAGGAAGGACCTTGAGAACGAAGCGCGGTGCAAGTGGAAATTGGTGAAACGATAGAAAAGAAGATACGGGGATAGAAAGACACCTTTGTTAGTTATCTGTTGTCGCCTCAATGGTCGGCGTTTAGCGTGCGCACGCCCCGTCAGGCAACAATACACAGAATAATTTAACCGCATATTTCATTTTAATTAACAGTGATATAATGCAATGTGACTCTCAGCCTCCAGAGGAAAGAACACAATATTTGGCTTGATGAATCTACTGGAGCCACTCGCAGTTTCTCTTCTCACCTCATGGGATTCAGGTATCATTAGAGATAAGCAGAGATCTGCTTTTTGTCTCACGGTAAGAAAAAAAATGCAGACACATGGGTGACTGCAGAAGTGTTCAATATTAATAGCCTTTCATCAAGGACACAATTAGGACACCTCTATTTGACACATTCTATAGGAGTCAGATGAATATGTATATCTGGTGTTCTGGAATGTGCCGGCGCACAAAAGCGACAGGATGAAATCACAGGATGGCAGAGTAAAGGCTCGCATAAAAAAGGCAATCGGGTTGATTGCTTTTTACAATTCGGTCCGGTTCACGCAACGCAGCACAAGCAGTTTGTAAGTTAACAGTGTAACTTAAGCGCTTTTAAACTGACAGCGTTTCTATAAAATAAAAAAAACAAAGCGAGTATTTCCACCTTAAATTATGAAATATACACTAAATCAAACCTAAAAATAAATCATTTAAATTTATTCAGAAAATTTGTTTTACAAATTTGAAAATATTAAATATAGTGCTTCCTTTGTTTAAAATATAATATTAAATATATTATAAAGAGTATTACAAAAAAAAAGTTAAGAATTTACAAATGTTTATTTATATGACAGTTCTTTCTGGTCCTCGAATCTGATTGGCAGTGATATTCTAGTAATATCGGAACTCTATCCGTTTCACTGTTTGGATCACTCTACTATAACTCCACCCAAATCCACTATAATTTACAAATAATACTGTTTTTGTGTCATGGAATGTAGTTTTAAGAGTTTATAAGTGAGAATGTACTTGTTTAGACTTCATATTATTATGGAAATTATATTCTCTGATGGTCTGTTCCCTCCCTTTTTTTAAACACAATCATATAAAAACATGCATTCACACCCACCAATTAATGTAGAGTTTGGTCTGACTTCCTGTCTCATCTCTGGTGAAAATAATTGTTACATTTGTCTTTCCTTACTGTGTAAAAATGTCTGTTTTTCTGGTCATTGAATCTGATTGACTGAGAGGAGTGCAATATTCTAGTGATAACGGAACTCCAACCGTTTCACCGTTTGTATCACTCAGCTTGCAGTATTTCTCACATTGAGTGTCTTGGCGGATGCCCAAATCCACTATAATTTTATAAATAGTACTGTTTTTGTGTCACGGAATGTAGTTTTTTTAGGCGAGAATGTACTTGTTTAGACTTCAAATCAGTGTAGAATATACCAATTTATGAAAAGCATAATCTCTGATGGTCTGTTCCCTTTTTTATTATTATTTTTTTTACACAATCATATAAAAACATGCATTCATGCTCACCAATTACTGTAGGGTTTGGTCTCACTTTCTGTCTCATCTCTGGTGAAAATAATTGTTACATTTGTCTTTCCTTACTGTGTAAAAACGTCTGTGCTTTACACCAAAAGTCAAGTTAGAGTTATTGAAATCAGCCTACGTATCAATTATAATTGGAGACTAAGGTTTACAAAGGTCACTGCCCACTGCCACTGATAGTACAGTCAATCTCCGGGCATGCTTTGCCTCCTCTTTCATTAACAAGGCCTGCTAATTACAGGCATATGAACTGTCCTCCAGATCTAAAGCGTACCGCTGCGCACATCGTAATTGAACACACCATTGATGTAAAAGAGAAAAAAAAGGGATTTAACTTCATTTAAAGCTCCTGACTCAGATTAATTAGATGTGGTCTTGCATTGGAACCACTTTGCTCTGTGATCATGGTTTAAAGGGTCCAGTTGTGGAGATATTGAAATGATGTTTGTTTTGCTCATGAGTCTACGGTGTCAGCCACCAGGGCCCAATTAGCCAGCAAACTGAAGCCTCTGTTAGTTTCTCCTCTTTAGCTTTGACAAGCAGTAGAGGCCCATGTGGTTATATTTTTCTACTTACCCCATGCTACAGCCGCGCTGTGCTCCCTTACACTGTTCAGACATGCGGCGACCGTGTTGTGAAATGATAATTCCTGGATTACAAACACATCTGTCCCTCTTCAGATCTGCAGGGAAAAAGAAGCATAGTGGAAAATAGATGTTAGTACATGACATACTACATACATAACTGTACATAACAACATTACATACAACATACAACAGTTCTTTTCTGTTCCTCGAATCTGATTGGCTAAGAGGAGTGCAATATTCTAATGATATCGGAACTCCTTTTCACCATTTGTATCACTCCGCTTGTGGTATTCCTCACAGCGAGTGTCATGGCAGTAAGGGTGTGCGATATAGCCTTCATATCACGATATTTCAAGATTATTTGCGATAATGATATTTATGACGATAAAGAAAAAAACATGGAACAAAGTTTTATTGATGATTGCAGCTGGCAGGCATAACCGCCCCATGCTGAGTTGCGTCGTACCATGTGTTGACGAAAGCCAGAGAGATATTGTCAAAAGCAGCAAATAAAATTAAAAGTAAGCTTATTCTTATTATTATGCCTATTATTATTATAAGGTTAGGCCTGTTTTTATTATTAAATTACAATTAATAATTTCATAGCGCTTTCATGACGCGCTGTGAGGATAATAAAAATTACCCACTGAAAATGTTTTAAAAAGGTTTTTTAAAACAGCTCTATTAATTTATAGGCCTTTTGTAGGCCTATAATTAAACTGCAGTCATCAATAAAAAAAAATATGGGCGGCTTTATTTCATGCACCGTTTTTTAAAAACAACCTGTTTAACGTGAAATACGTTTCTTCTCATGTTTTTCCCTAGAGAAATATTAAAGGAGAACTCCACTTCCAGAACAACAATTTACAAATAATTTACACACCCCCACGTCTTTCTGTCTTCAGTCGTAAAGAAATGGTGGTTTTTGAGGAAAACATTTCAGGATTTTTCTTCATATAACGGACTTGATTAGTGCTCCCATTTTAAACTTCCAAAATGCAGTTTAAATGCAGCTTCACAGGGCTCTAAATGATCCCAGCCGAGGAAGAAGGGTCTTATCTAGCGAAACGATCTCTAATTTTTTTTTTTTCGAAAAATAAAAATTTGTATACTTAAGCACAAAAGCTCGTGTAGCACAGGCTCTGGGATGCGCGTTCACGATGCTACGAATTAGTGCATCCTATTAAGTTTTGTACTGGAATTAGTTCACCTGTTTCGAGTCTTTGGGTTTTTCGAGCCGTTCCTTCATTTTATGGGGCTGTCAGGTGATGAACGAACGACTCAAACCCGAAGACTTGTCAGATTAAGAGGTGAGGTGAGCTAATCATAGACTAGCATTATAGTTTTGTCTTGTTTGTAGCGTAATCAACATTTGTGTAAGCAGTAGATGTGTTAGGGAAGTAACACTTAACATTTTAATTAGATTTTGCTAAAATGAACAAAATGACTCAAAAAAAGATTTGTTCATTTTGCTGAACGAGACTCGAAGGTCCGAGTCGGTAAAATGACCTGAACGTCCCATCACTACTACGAATCAACGAAGTTCATCGTCTATGTACTCCAGCTAAAAAAGGTAGAGTATGGCAAAAAAAACTCCATCTTATTTTCTCCTATAACTTCAGAATCGTCCGACGTTGTACCTTTTTGTTTGTAAATAGCTTTTGACTTCCTTGCACTTTCTTAGTCTTTGCGCGTTCGCTTTGTAAACACTGGGTCTGTAGTTCCGCCTATGTTCGGCGTGACCTTTCGACATGATTCAATGAACGTGCATCCCAGAACCTGTGCTACACGAGCTTTTGTGCTTAAAAAGTATAGAAATTTTTATTTTCCAAAAAAATGACCGATCGTTTCGCTAGATAAGACCCTTCTTCCTCGGCTGGGATCGTTTAGAGCTTTCCTCAAAAAACATAATTTCTTTAGGACCGAAGACATGAACATCTTGGATGACAAGGAGGTGACTAAATTATTTGTGAATTGTTGTTCTGAAAGTGGACTGCTCCTTTAAGGTAACCATTTTAGACAGTTATATACCTTTATCAGCATATGTTGAAGTAGATTCGTCTCTTGTCTCTGAGAGAATATGTGCCGTTAACGCAGAAAACTCCGTCCGTTGTTTTTTTTGTTTTTTAACTTTCACTTTCTGTATAGTGAATTGACTAAGGTTAAGACGTTCACCGGCATAACTGTTGCGCAAAGTTTGCGCGTTGCTTGACTGATATCCATAGGCTTGTCTTCATGGTTTAAAATGGGACACGTAACCAGGTGCGCAGATCGGTCTGTCACGCCTGTTGGGTTTGTTGTGTTGTTGTTGTGCGCGCTAGGGAACGTAAATGCGCCATACGTCATCACGTCGCTATAGCATTGATATCATGAGATGACACTTTTTTTATCATGTAAAAATTTATACTGGGCAACCCTACATGGCAAACACCCAAATCCACTATAATTTTATAAATAATGCTGTTTTTGTCACGAAATGTAGTTTTAAGAGATTTTTAGGTGAGAATGCACTTGTTTAGATGTAAAATATGCAGTTTGTTAATACAGACAATATCTAAGTACCACATGAGTTGTTCCAAATTAGCAGACTTTAAGTATACTAAAAATACAATTGCAGGGTATTTTTATTAAGTACATAAATATGTAAATGTATTTGTAGTAATTTAGCATGACATAAATGTACATTGAATATTTTTATTAAGTACATAAATATGTAAATGTATTTGTAGTAATTTAGCATGACATAAATGTACAGTTGCTATAAGCCTGGTAGATGTACAAATGAATAAATGTACAAAAGTAAGATGATTTAGTGCTTGAAGGTTTCTAATAAAAACCGAATTGAATAAAACCTCCAAAACTCACACAGATGTCATATTCCTTCCTTTGTGGTTGGAATAAACATTTGGTTCTTCAAGACAAATGATTTAAAGCAAACTTTGAAGACACTGATCATTGTCCAGGTTGTCTCTCGGCGAGAGCAGCGTGACGGCAGATACTTTCCATGATTTGTTCATATTCTGCCTTTTGAGAATGTCTACCAAGTGCATCATCTGACAGCAAAGACTTTTTATTATCCTAAAGGGATAGCTCAAGAAAAAAAATGAAATGTCGTTTACTTATTATAGTGTAATTTAAAATCCGTATGACTTTCTTTCACACATGGACGACAAGCTGCTATTTAGGGGAATTTTAAAGCTGCCATTTTCCCTAAATTGACAGTGAATGGCGACCACAGCTTTTTACAGGTCTCCACTATCATTGTATGAAGAAAACAAAGCTTGGACATTTTCAAGAACAGTTCTGTACTGTAACATCAACATGAGGGTGAGTAAACAACGACTGTTTTAATATTTGGGTGAACTACCTCTAAGTATTTTGATGGACAGAAGCACGCGAGTGTGTGTCGGAGGGGTACGGGGTGGATGATGGCAGGAGGGGGAGGAGTCTAGGCGTGAGACAGACAGGGGGAAACAAAGCCATCATCTCCCTGTGCTTGCCCTTCTCTCCCCTCTCCTCCACTGCACCAATTACTGCCTCCCCTGCTCACCCATCAGTATGCAGCAGGGCTCACTCTCAGCACCACTCGCCCCAGGCCATTGAATACGTTACCTCTGCTATGGGGTGAGGGGCTCCAGGGCAGTGCGCCCCGTAACCCTGTGGATAATTTGGGATTCCTGCTCCCCACTGACGAGGAGAGGAGTGGTAAAAAGAGAAAACAAATAAAGGAATAAGGTCTGCCCAGACACCTACCCAGAGATCTACTGATTTATTGATTCCTTCATTCTTTCATTTGATTTGTGTGAAATTGTAATTAAGCTAGCTATTTATGAGTCCTCCATGGCAAGACTTCGGCTAACACTATATTGGTACCTACAGGTAGAGCTGTTCGCAATACATAATGAACTCTGTTCGCTATGGAATAATGAGAAGAAGGCACTCGGTCCAGTCTGATGATGATCTGGTAATGATAATGACTTGAATTAATTATTTGAAGCTTGAATGACAAAATTTGAATTTAACATCTCAAACTGTGAGTTTAGTCTTTAGAATGAAAACAATAAGTTTTAAACAAGCCACTGCAGATTACTGCAAACATCATTTTGTCAGCATGTGCTTTAATTGGAATTGGAAGGATACTATTCATCATCTTTTAATGTAAATGTATAGTAGAAAACTGCAAAATTAAGGGTACTCACAAGATGTGGGCATGATAAATGTATTTAGGTTGAAATGATTTTATAGGCTAATCCTGTATATTAGCCAGCAATAAGAGGAACACTGCAACAATACAATTACAGTAATAAGTCCTCTAGGGTAATTTTCACTAATCAAAAACCTGACGCTGAAGATGGCGCCAGTTGTGTTTGTATGAAACAAGAACAAGTCTGTGATTTGAAACCTTTTCTTATAAAAGGTGATGTGAGAAGTATGGAAGCTGCCACAGAATTTAAAAAAAAAAAAAAAAGGTAATTGCGATATTTTCTCTCACAATTCTCACTTTTTTTTCCCCTCGCAATTACAAGTTTACATTCCGCAAATCTGACTTTTTTTTTATAAACTCACAACTGCGAGTTATAAAGTAAGAATTGCGGGATACAATTACAATGATAGTTCTGACTTTTTCTCACAATTGCGTGTTTATATCTCACAATTCTGACTTTTCTTAGAACTGCGTGATACAAACTTGCAATTCTGACTTTTTTCTAGAAGTTTATATTTCGCAAATTCTGACTTTCATCTCGCAATTATTATTTTTCTCAGAATTGCATGATACAAACTTGCAATTCTGACCTTTTTTCTTGCAATTCCAAGTT